>KB205949.1:232385-384708 GCA_000328965.1 Ascocoryne sarcoides NRRL 50072 | reverse complement strand
GAGGGCTTATTAGCCTCGACTTTTAAGGGCTTCTGCTTAATATCTAGGCTAATAAAACTCTGAATAGCCTCAACTGAGGGCTTAATTGCCTCAACTTTTGAGGGCTTTGAATTGCGTCGTTGTGGAACAACATACGCGGCCCTTCCTTGGCTTTTGCAGTACTGCTCAATAGCAGTTGAGCTAGCCAGGAGAGCAATAGCATACAGGCTTGATTCCTGTGTTAGAGATTCGCCACGTGGCTCTCTTGAAGGTGATCTTGATGTCGATCTTCCTAGGCTACTAGATCTGAATCTATTGCCTTTGCCCCTGCCTTTGTAAGGGCTCTTTCGAGGTGGGCGCTTTTCGGGGTGGAGAGTATAGCAATTGGCCTCGGCATGCGTGACCTTTCTATTGCAACCCTTACAGAACTTCAACATAGGAACACCCTTTCCCTTATATCCCTTATTCTCCTTTGGCTTACCTCCGTAGAGAGCAGTTCGATCCTTATTCCTACTCTCATCCATCACGTCTGCAATGAGGTCGTCAAGAGTGACGCGTGATTCGGATGTAGCAGTTCGGGAAATTGATCGTTGGCGCTCAGCCCATATAGGAAGCTCGTTAGCCAAGCCGTGGATAAAGAGGAGAGGGTCGATTTTGGCGTGGTCATACGTGAGTTTCAAATCCTCCATTTGCTTGACGTTACGCTTAAAGGCAATAATATATTGACCTACATCGTTGTAGTCAGAGTAACGAATACTCACCCAACGCTTAAGAGCTTGATGCTCAAGCACAATTCCAGAGCCTTCATAGTGCTTCTGGAGAGTATCCCAAATACTCTTAGCAGAGGGATTTGACTCTACCAAAGCTCTAGCATCAATGCCAGATATGTTATTAGTAAGAGCAAGCACAGCTTTAGCGTTGCGCTTCTGATACTTCATCCATTCCTTAAATGCTAATGAATCCTCATCAACTTTAGGATCATCAATATCAACCTCCACAGGGACAACAAGTCGAGGAGATATATATCGCTGTAACTCAAGAGCTAACAGCAGGTTTCTCATAGACTCCTTCCATTGCTTGTAGTTCTCTGCACCCCTGAGCTTGTTGCCGGAGGGCAGCTGTAGATCACTCGATTCTCCCATCTCAGCGTCACTGTTGTCACTACTAGAGGACGACTTCGAAGACGATGTATCTGATTGCTCCTCTTCCAAAATATTAGGAAGATGAGGATATAAGCCAGCAGGTTGTATCAAAGAATGAGGATTCGTAGCGGGAGGAGTCGAGACTTGGTGAGGAGGAGGAGTATTCGCGGAGTAGCTCATTGATTCGTAGTTTGATCAGGCAAAGCCGTGAGATCAGACAGCACACAGTATTGGCACAAAGGCACTACTGTATATGTGCTTAAAGAAGCAAGCACCAGTCGAGTACGAGGATATACTCGATACTCGGGCGCTGCAAAGCCTGTGCTTGAATTCACAAGGCGACGAATCGAGAGCGTGTTCTAAAAAGAAATAGAACGGTCTACCACAGTAGAGCGCGAGGGCTCATAACCTGTCAAATGGGACGGTCGAAGGTGCGGGATCTAAGGTGGTAGCTTGATTGAATTGAGTATGTAAGAGTGGTAGAAAGCTAAGGGAAAAGAAGAGGGGTGTTGAGGCTAGTCCTCAACCCCCTAGTGAATCACTTAGTATGAGTCAACCAGTCACATGATCCAAGTCCCATGACAGGTGTCAGATTCCATCCAACATAAAATTTTGAAAAGGCAAATATAAAACAGACGATTACTCTATGGGTAATCTCAGACTACACTTTTTGAATTCGTTCCGCACACGGTTAGTTAACATCGCCGTTCTACTCAAGTGCTACTTACCTTCACCTCGCCATCTACTAAGGCTACTTAATCACATTCCTGCTCTCCTTTCTAATAGTCAATTGTAGTCTGCTTACTAGTCGATTCTCACATGCGAAAATTCTTGACTATACATGACCTTGTTTAAAAGAATTAAGTTAGCTTTTAACAAGTAAAAAATGCTAAAAATTGTACCTACCTTTTATGAATCACGTGCCTACTTTATATGTATAGCCTGTAATACTACGTCAGCAGATCCAGGGAATTCCTAAGGCTATAAGGCTGCAGCTAGTTACTGTTATTTACTCTAATGATTGCGTTCAAATCACCAACAAACCAACAAAACCAACAGTCACCAACAGTCACCAATAGATCAACAGAAATAAGCAAGCCTAAACTGATCATACTCATTCCCATTTTCATTTGATCTTTTCCATTCCACGTCAAATCTCATCTACCTATATATTTGTATTTCAATAGCATCCCAACTCTCTATTCTTGACTATGGATCTTCTTTCATCCACCACTATTCAATTTCGTCCCCCAGCCGAGGCGATGGCTGACAGCTGGTGGCCAGGTGTTTACACAGCCGTTTTCAACGAATCCTACATTGCTGTCTCCTTCTCTGACAGTTCAATCCATCTCCTATCCACTCAAACCGGCGAGCCGGTTCTCAAACAACCTTTTTATCAAGCGAAGGCCACATTAATCACCAGGATTGTGTTTGACGGGGATTCGCTGATTTTCTCATATGGTGATAGTCCCGATCTGACACACCCTCTGAGTGAAGTACCTCTGTTTTCTCCCGAGTTAATTCACATACGTTATCTACCCAGTCAGAGGCTAAAGCAAAAACAGAACTGTTCTCTATACCGCCACCTGTCCCAACAACTAGCCGATACAATATCTGGCCAGGGCGCAAAATGATGCCGATAAGTGTGTAGTTGTGGTAGCTCATTCCGACAGCTCGATCTGCGCGTGGGACATGCGGAAAAGACAGCATATCCGAAAGATGAAGGTGCATGATGAGTATCTATCGAACTGGGCTGTAAGCGGCGCTCAAGTGATAACTTCCTCGACGGACGGCACCTTCGCAGTCTCCAACTGGCAGACCGGTTAGATCGAGTGGAAAAAGGGGCTGAAATCACCAATGCGCTTAGTGGACAGTAAGTGGGCGGGCGGTTGGGGGGATGCGCATATGGTGTGGGATGAGAAGGTTGCGATTGTGATGAACGATGGGAGGCTTGTGATACTTGGCCTTAAGACTGGGTGAGGATTGCTCTTTTCTTCTCACAGCCTTACTTGCTTACTTCACGTTATATGCAAGGAGTGAAATACTGATCAGGTTTTCTATTAATATAGCGAACAAATAGCCGAATTGCAGGCATCAGACAGCTCATTCCAGCAGATTTCAATCCTAGATGACAAATATCTCGTTCAAGCCTCATGGGGTCTCCTTAAGATATGGTCGTCTCAGACTTACGAGCTGGTCAGAAGCAAACGTATATTTAATCGGGTTGCGGAGAATTTTACGTTGCTGAATGGAGCGGTGGTTAGTATAGGGCGTATGCTGCTTCGGAGAATGGTCGCTGTGGACTTGATGCAGGTCTAAAGATCTGGAAACTGGATTTAACAAAAGAAGATAAGGATGAGGAAACTCCGGGAGATGAGATTGGAGCAGATGTCATGTCACTTGGTTTTTTATCCCGATACACTACCAGGTTAATAGCCTTGGATCATGAAAGGATTGCGGTTTGTGTTTTGAGAAAATCCTAGTATATAGAGATATGGAAGCTTCAAAATCTTGGTGCTTGATGTTCTTAATGTTAATGCCTAGCTGGTTCCTAAACTTTGTTTTATAAAACACCTTTGAATCTCTCGACTGAGCTCCTTTTTTAGCACCGGAAACAAATCAAAATCAAGATAGACAAAAAGAAAAAAAAGCTAAACTCCAGACTCCAAGCTCCTTTAAAGAGAATACCCGCCATCACTACCCTCGACTTAAAACACAAACAAGCAGATCGTCGATGTGTCAAGTCATCATCCCCCTTCAGTCACACAACCGCGGACTTGAAACTACTTGTCCGATCTCTTGCCGCCTTTCTGCTTGTTACTCTTGTTGATTTTGCTGCTTACCTTACTCCCCGTGATGACCAATGGATTCGGGGAAGGAGGGTTTGGCTGCGGGGGAAGGGGTGGCGTGGGTGGTGCTGAAAACCAAGAAGATGGAAGAGTATGGGAAAATAGATAAAAAAGAGGAGAGAGGAGAAATATATTACAAAGACAGGAGGAATGGTCATTAGTAAAGATGGCCTTATTCTTGTCTAGTTGGCAATTAGAAAGTGCATATATTTCTGTAGTATGGCATAAAACTTTAGTTCAAGTTTCAGTGGCAATACGAGCAAAGCTAAAACTTAAATAGAAAAATGAAAGAAGTAGATCTTACAAATAAACCTTTAAATAGATACTTTGGTCTAGATCGATACTTTAGCTTAATCTGTAACATCTGGCACTATCTCGATGGCTCAAACCGAATACGGTTATCCGAATCGGGTGAACGTCCACTCACAACTGCATTCTATAACCATCTAGCACCCATCATCGTCCACTAAAACTCACTTGCCTAATTCTGAGCACTACAATTAAGGCATCACTCCTAGCTATTCTAGACGCACATATAGCGCCTTTCACTTGTAACATTTGTGCCTTTTACTAATAACCTTATATCCCGCTCATTTGAACCGATGTCCCCACTCCACCATCTCCTAGCTCCCTTAACCCACCCTATATAGCCACCTCTTTTTCCATTCGCAAAAACCCCCCTTCATCACATAACTCTCCCTCGCCCTCAAATTATTCATCCATTCCAACCCAACTCAATCCAATACCACCGCTTCAAATCAAAGCAAAATGGACCCCCAAACCAGCGTCTCTACCTTCCTCGGCATCATCACCATCCTGCACCTAATACACGATACCTTTCAAAACATGAAATTTACACTCTTCGTGGAATGGAGGGTGCATGAGCTTGACCAGGAGCACCCAGAAAATTAAAGTGAGAAACGAATAAATAAAAAGAATACATGGACCAAAATACGCAGGCGCCGTCGTGATGATACGGGAAGTTTTCTAACGAAGGTAGAATATGGAACAAAGACAGAAGACCAAGAGCCAGCCAGAGAGAAAATCAAATCAAAACTCACCAGGAGACCATCCAGTCACTTCTTCAAAAAACACCTTTAGGAAAACGGGACATTGCAAATCTGATATACACAGCCCAAAGGATAATCTATTCCACACTTTCAACAAATCTCATCAACCAATTTCAAAAACGGAAATAGATTAGACTCTCGAAGACATCTTTTAGAAATAGGGAAATAGGCGAGTGGACCAAGACGATTTCGAAAACGCAACGACAGAGCTTAGACGGAGAATATCAAACTGTACAGAGGATGACAGAAGGAAAAGAGTGGATATATACCTCAGTTAGAATTGAAGAGATTTGCGTTAGCGTTTGAGCTTCAAGATTGGTTGGGACTTGGAGCGTATTAGCAATTATTTGTTTGTTTTCGGGATAAATGATTGACAAGCACTAACTATCTGCCTACTTGCTTTCTATAGTATGTAGGATTATAATGATTGTAGAAGTCAAAAAATATATTTTTCAAGGACATAGAACCAGATTACATATTTATATAACACAAATAATAGTCGAATACATCATGGTTTCAAGAAATATTAGTATAGTGAACAGACCTGTAAGATGGCTTAGAAGTAGGTCGAAGTCATAATACAAGGTAGAAAGAAAGGCACAAGCACACTTGAATACCCACACATTCACAAGTTCACATATAAACAAACGGAAAACTAGAGATAAAAAGAGGAAAGCTAAGCTTCCTTGGTATCAAGGTATTCATTCATAATCATTCATTCATCCATCAACCGACCAATCAATACCCAAAACTCCTACCAATCAGCATAACCGCCCGACTCCAAATGATACCCCCTGATATCGTATGCCGTCAAATTATACAATAGAACGAACAAAACCATCCCTCCCACATAGCCATCTATTTCTTCCCTCTCGCCAGCAACTTCTCCCCCAGCTCCACTACTGCATCCCCCCACCTCATCTTTTCACCCTTCCCCTTCTCATACACCGCCTCCCCACACCTATTAACCAAAAACTCCCCCATTTTCGGCTCATTAAATCGTTCTCCATATACCACCCTCGCACTCGGCATGATCTGTACGTCGATCCCGTTACTACCGCTCCGACTGAGGAGCTCAAACATGATCTCCACCTTCGTCTGCAACCCCGTAATCAAAAGTACCGCCTTCACCACAATACTACTGTCCGACGTTTTCTCTACTCTCGTCTGGCACCATTTCTTTAAGAGCGTGATATCTGCCATTACAGCACTGGCTTTATTCCAACCGGTACTCACAGCCGTAAGCAGATTTTTGATCGGTGTCTCCGCTTGTGGAAGACCTCGAATATGATCTCGAATACTTTGCAGGAAGAAGTCTTTCTCTGGCGTGAGGGGCAGGGGATTGAGTTCCCGATTGGCGCCGATATACCAGAGATCGATTCTTGTATTGCTAGTCGCTGTTGATGGACGTTTCGTGCGGAAACTAGCAGCATCAAAGACAAGTTCAATTTCCTTGCGGTAAGTCATTGATGTTGTTGTGTCATTCACGCCAGTGATGGTCCATCCGTATTGATTTTCGAGCTTATCAACCTTGGCTACAAGATTGTTAGCATAAATCCATCAAGGAACGGGTGGAGATATCATCTAAATATGAAACATACCTTTGAGAGTAGAAATTTCGCTAGAAGTCCATCCTCGGCACTCTTCACGAATCCTCTCCGCCTCGCGAATCTCCTCCTGACAAATCTGTTTTCTCTCTGTCCCAATTTTGATCTCGGCTTCTTTCCCCTCCAATTGCTTATGCAACTCAGCAATCATCAGCTTCTTGGCTTCGATATCTGCATCAACTTCGATAAGTCGTTGTCTCGCATCACTAAGTTCTTCTTGGTCGCAGTTTGCAATCTCCTCCGCTGCAGACCGAAGATATGACTCTTCGTGCTCAAGCTGTTGGGCTTTACGGATAAGGTGAGGGAGCACCTTCTCGAGCAGGGCTTGCTGCTTGTCCAGAACTTCTTCATCCTGGATCATTCCCTCGGCGGTCTTAAATAAACCTTCCTTCAATGTGCCAAGCAAAGTCATACGCCACTCATACCACATTCCCTTGCTCAACAACCTTGCATGAGTTTTGACATTCTTGAGTTGATTATCCATAATAATCTTCATATCAGGGGTTGCAGAAATGTATTCTCGAAAAAGGGGTGGATTCTCCTCAAACGTTTCTGTCTCGATTTCTCGGACAGTCTTCCGGCCTTCTGAGATGTATCTCTTGAGTTCGTGGCAGGCCTACTTGATATTAGATATATACCTTCGACAAAAAGATCCGAGAACTTACATGTTGAAATAGCTCAAGCATAGGGATCGTTGCAGCACCAGCAGCGACACAATCTTCCAAAGCAACGGGTTTGTCATCTTCCCCTAGCCCCTTCGACTCAAGCTTTGGTGCAATCGTATGTCTCCTCTTCGTAGTCGTCAACTCCATGAAACGAATGCTAGTCATGTTCAAGAAGTCCTGAAGCTGAATGCGATCGTCACCTAAACTATCCTCGTCAATCTCTGGGTTCTCTACAGGTTCCTTTTCTATCGGCTGGTCAATATGAAGATCGGCATTATTAGCCGCTGCGTCCTTGAACCGCCCTTGATGTCGAGGTGTTGTATTCTTACTCTTTCCTGGAGAATTCGCCATCGTAGGGGTAGTGGAAGCAGCAGCCTCGTCGAGACTCTTACGAGCAGCGCGAGTCATCCGGCCTGTAGTTGTCTCAATTTTGGTTGGAGGTGCTTGAAGCTTGACGTTCTTGATCGGACTACCTTGATGATTCTTGAGCCGCTTTACCCCTCCATTCTCATCCTCATCTTCATCCTCATCCAGTTCAGCAGGCCGCTTACCCAATAGCCCTTTTGCACCACCAACAGCCAAGCTTTTGCGACCCCTTAGCGGCTTCTTCTTAGGCGTGAGGCTTTGAATCATTTCCTTTAGATTTAAGGTTGCGTCTTTTTCGCTCTCACCCTGGTCTGCTTCGCGTTCCAGAATTCTGCGTTGATTCTCACGAAGCTCTTCCTGCTCTCTCTCTCTATCAATCTCAGCCTCTATAGCACGTGGGTCTGCGAAATGCACAGCGGGAGAGGCATGATCGAGCCCGCTTGGAACAAACGATTTAGCATGTGCACCAATCGAGCCACGCCGATCAAGAAGTGCAGCAACCTTTGGAGACCCTAGCCCAACTTTGTCAAGGCCAATTCCAGAGGATCGACGCGGCTGGGGGGTAAGAATGAAACTAGGAGTTGCAAGCCCGGTAGTCTTATCATTCTGGAACAATTTGTTTGGTGTAGCAATCTTGTGTGAAGCGGGCTCTGGTGTAGTAGATTCTACGGCCTGCTTGAAGAGCCGTTTGGGGGAAGCACTTCGCATGGAAACATTCTTTGAAGGCGGCGTCTTGGTAGGGGAAGGTGCACGGGTGGGCTTTGGTGTCATACGTTTCGTCGGGGTAGTCGGCTTTTTACTAGGTGTACTATGGGTCGGAGGCTGTGATTTAGGAGTCGTCGATTGTCGTGTGCCAGAACTACGACGAAGACCTTTTCCACGAAACCCTGCGAAGCTGGGGCTGCCAGTCTCCGAAGCGATAGTGTGTGGTACAGCAGCAGCTTTAGATGGCGACCTATTAGCAACCCTTGCTTGGAATGGCGAGTTCTGGAAGTCTGTCTCCAGTTCCATCATTTTTCTACCTGAAGATCGAGTCCCCGTGCTTCTTTGAGGAGCAAGAATGCCGCCTATTGCTGTTGTCATGTCCATTCCTATTGTTTCATCATTCTCGACGGGAGGAGATGTTTGGACCGAGGATACGATATTACCGACAGCAACAGTCATCTCCATTGTCTCATCCCCGGCAGTCGAGTCAATACTCTCTCGACTTTGTGTTGTGCGCTGGTTAGGTGCTAAGGATTTTCTGGTTCTTAGGACCGGGTTGGATTGCTGGATGAGGCCACCAACCGCGGACGTAAACTCCATAGACATGTCTTCATCTTCCTTAGCAAGTGTCTCATGTTGGGGAGACTGGATACCACCAATAGCCATTGTGAGGTCCATAGTCTCATCACCCATGGACGAGCTTTCCCCAGAAGATCTTCGTCGCGTACTTTGGCGGCGGTTGAATGCTAAAGATTTGCGTTTTGATGCAGCAGATTTCGGGGCTTCATTAGTGATAATGCCCCCAAATGCTCTTGTTACATCCATGGACATCTCATCATCTTCGGGTTTCTGATTTGCAAGAATGCCCCCAACGGCTGAGGTCATTTCCATTGTCATGTCCTCGCCTTCCAAATCTTCTTCCTTTTCAGCCGCTATAGCACCAGCTCTGAAAGCCGGAGAGAATGGATTCAGATTTTCTTGGTCCTTCAGAGATTCCATATTAGCAAGTGATTTCCTCTTGCTCCATGGTGCAAACGACGCAACAACTTCCTCGTCTTTCGGTAGTGCCGCTTCCGCTGGCTCGTCATAGTCCATGCCTTGAGTTTCAGCCTGACGTGCAGCAAGTCTCAAAGCTTCTTCTAAGCTTGAGCCTGTCGATTCGCCCGAGTTGGCCGAAGCCATTGACATATTAGTGTCTTCCGCGGCATCTACGCTCATCATAGTGCTATCGTTATCGTCGTCGTCGCTATTTGACAATGAACCATCGTCCTCCACAATGTCGTCAGCATCTTCATCAGAGTCACCGCTGAATGGACTAGACGAGAAAACTTCGTCTGGATTGTTGAAGTTCATTGGGGGAATCCCGGAGCTTCTACGTCTCTTTTTCTGATGTAAGTCCCGCTGATGCGCGGGACTGGACGTGGCTGTATCCTCTTCGACCTGTTCTGGTGGGGTGGATGGGGGTTCTGACGGGTCTGAACTTAGAAGCCCCGATCCCTGAGCGTGCGGTGATCCCACGGTACCAGTAGTTGCTGACGAGGCTCGTCTCGTAGAATTGGTAGAATTCGAAGAGGTAGTAGAGTCCTGATATTCGACAACGACATCCCAAGTGTGAAGAGTGGCTTCAGGCGCAAACGATACTCGACGATTCGCAAGGGACTTTCGTCGGGCGTCCCGCCGCGAAGTAATTTCTTTCTCTAGCTCCGCCCTTTCCTTCTCCTCGCGCTCTCTGGCTGCTGCTTGCTGTTCCTCCTCGGTTCTCAGTGTGACTCGGGTTTCATTGATAGCTGCATTACTCTCTGCCTGGAATGGATTGGGCAAGTTGTCGGAGCCAGATACAATTGGACCTGGGGTAGGGTCAAAATCAAAATCGATCAAGTTCCCAGATTTCTGCGCAGATGGCGGGGTTGTCTTTTTTGGGCTTCCTCGTCGACGTGGATTATGTGCTGGAATATCTCGTAGTGGTGGCATTGTAGGTTTGAGAATCGATCGTGGTTGAGGATGTGGAATGGCAGCCAGAGACTTTAAAAATCATTAGCAATATTGCTAGGACAAAGAGGTGAAGCTTTTCGTACCTTGCGACGATTCCCTGTTGTGTCTTTGAGCGCATCCAAGCCCCCTGGGCCTATACTCTTGCTTCTAGATTTCTTCGACGACTTTCCAATAGGCGCTCTCTTCCCTCCAGCCAGCGCCCCAATATCTGCCGTCATGTTTTCTTGATCCATAGTTTGCGACGACGGTATAGATCCCAGAGACTTTCGCGATCTGGGCTTTGTCGCCGGAAGAGTCACTTCCTCTCGTGAAGACATTGTTGGGAGAGATAAAATCTTGAGGTCGAGGACTCTCCTTTGTATGGCCGATTGTGTACAATTCAGTCATTAATTTTTGACATTGTGTTATGATAGGCAGGCGACGGATACTGAGTACGTACTTTGTACATATCAGTAGATAAACAAACAGGGGTTCACGACGCGTTTTCACGTTTCGGCGCTAAGACCCGGAGGAAGGTTGATCCGGCCGAGTAACTGCGCTTAACCTTTTTAGCTCAAGCTCCCTCAGCCATCACGTGGACCACAACCCAGCCCAAGCGAGAATTTTCAAAAACTCCACAAACTTCTCGACCTCAGATTCCTCGACCTCCACGATTCGCGACGACGACACAACACCGCTACCATGGCCACCGAACTTACCGTGCAATCGGAGCGCGCTTTCCAAAAGCAACCTCACATCTTCCTCAACAGCAAGGTCAAGGCGAAATCCAGTAGAGTCGGCAAGGGAGGACGCAGATGGTATAAGGATGTTGGTCTGGGTTTCAGGACCCCCAAGACCGCAATTGAGGGAACCTATATTGGTATGTGGATTCTTGGATTCCGTGGGAACGAGTTGCGTCCAGCTGGAATATTCTTGTCATCTTTGGGCGGCATATGGCGTGGTTGAAAGTCTATGAAGTGCGCTGCATTACTGGCAATAGCGCTCAAGATTGGCAGCAGAGGGAACAAGGAAGCATTAGAAGTATTGGACTAACACACTCTTACAGACAAGAAGTGCCCCTTCACCGGTCTTGTCTCCATCCGTGGCCGTATCTTAACCGGTACTGTCGTTTCCACCAAGATGCACCGAACCCTCATCATCCGCCGAGAATACCTTCACTTCGTCCCCAAGTACGCCCGTTATGAGAAGCGACACAAGAACCTTGCTGCGCACGTATCGCCAGCTTTCCGTGTCGTTGATGGCGACCAAGTCACCGTTGGACAGTGCAGACCATTGAGCAAGACCGTACGTTGAAAAAAGTCTTGTGAAGGCCGTTTTTAGGTCTTCTATAGGATCAATGCTGACAGATTTTTTCAACAGGTCCGATTCAACGTTCTCCGCGTGCTTCCCCGAACAGGCAAGGCTGTCAAGTCGTTCAACAAATTCTAGGCGCTTTTTCTTATGGGATTCCTTCGCATGGATGCATGGGGTTTGTTGGTCTCCGATCAGAGCAATGGGTTGCGATGATCTGTACTAGGGCTAGCATAGGAAAATATGTGCATTAGCTAGAGGGTACACAATTCATCTGCCATCTGAAACAAATTATCATGAGTTTTATGACTTTACTTAACGAGAGGACTTCCTATGGGCAAGGTCGGCGGCGGTTATGTTATAGGGCTATTAAGTCACGGATAACTGATTGGTGGTGTCGATTAAGCCAGGCTTATGCTAGCAATTGTTTAATCCCAGGCAGATTTTCACCTCCACCAGAGCTCAATTCGGGCGAGCGCTCAGGATGGCATTTTAGCTAAGATAAAGCAGTGATCACTCATCAATTGCGAGGAACAAGGTTCCGTTGCGATTTCGTACATCCAACCTGATTTTAATTGTTAGGTGCCATTTGGCTCGCACTCGCATCTTTTACTGTACCACCATATTCCAGAAGTGTAAGCTCTCACATTTTCTATAATTTTGTTTTACTCAACCCTACAAGGGTAGACTTTTCTTCTCGTTTCAAATGCATGATATTGAATAAAATTACGTGAAAAGGCTTTACGATGGAGGGTTCCCAGCCTTTGAAAATATATCTCATTGCTAGAACAACACCATCTTGTATTACACCCTCCACTTCTATTATTCTCGCAAACCTACCATACGCAATAGCAATGAATCTGGCATTTTAGAAAGATGGACGTTAGGCAAACAGAATTGCCCTCACCGTATATCTATACCAAGCTAACCCCCAGAAGCTATTCTCTTATGTTAATCCTTCCGTCTTTGCTACTAACAGTTATCTTTGCGACTCTCGACTTCCTCTCAGGAGTCGAAGCTGGGAGGTATCTCTTCTGTGATTTATGTAACAGTGTAGGCGGGAGCGATAGGGTTATAGAGTCGAAGGAAACCGCACTTGAAGGAGAACGGTGCAAGTGGCATAAATATTCACCAGCTATTTGCATGTGCTTACAAGCACTTAAAAATTTCCCATGTGTCCAAACAAAACTGCATTTTTATCAAGTGCAAAGCTGGCAGTTTTGCTGGGGCAATTAGCGATAATGTTTACTACCTATTTATATATACAAGCGCGAGCCAAATTGGTCCTAGTACCGGTACTTCTGGTACGGAGACGGAGCAGGAGCCGGAGCGTTTTCTCTCAACTGCCTTCCATCCCCGATCCCTCTAAGCTAAATCGCAAACGGTAACTAGGAAGTGCATTCATCCATCCCTGACTCAACCCTGTTACCCCTCTTGTATTACCTTCCAATAAGTGGGTCAGAAGAAGGGTAATACGAAGTACTTTCGTGCTGTACTGCAGGATATAAAGTCGCTCGATCCCACCTGGATATGCCAATTCACATCTCCATCATTTTGACTCAAGTACAGCCAGTTCTCTTTCCCCCAACCAACACAATACACAAAATTCCATACAGTATATTTCAAGATGGCAGAAAACGGCAAACCAGTCGACCTTGCAGCTCCAGATGAGACACCCATCGATCTGTTCTCGAGAGACAATGCATGGTATAAAAAGGACATCGGGGACCGAATTCCAGATTCTGGACGGAAATTACTGGAGGAGTACTCGAAGATCAAACCGGAGGACGTGGATAGGCATATTTATGAAATGGTATATTTCCTTGGGCTTCCCATTCCCCGCTTTTCTATTCGGGTCGTCGACTGGATCTAGGAAGTGAAGGTTAGGAGAATGAAGGAAAGGCGTAGCTGATGATAGGGACTAGAGAGATGCCCTCTGGGACCATGCACCGTATCCGTGTATCGGCGAATTCAAGTTCTTGGATTGCAATCTTCCACACCAACCGTCGTACCCGAGGATTCTGGACTTACTCACCAAGGTTCCTGCTGAAGGGTAGGTTTATGTTTTTTTCCATCGTTTGATTTTGGTTCTACAATTATAGTTAAGTGTCGAGGTTGAGGCCGGGGTTTTGAAGAGCGTTGCGATAATGAGTTTCCAAATTTTGGAAATCGTGGCCACACTTGCTTTTGGACATCGAAATTCAAAAGATTGGTCTGCGGGCCGGCTTCGTTAATCATATGGAAAACTGTTTCCCCAACTTGCCGAAAGCTAATGGTGCATTATTATTCGCATGCTCTTCAGCGCCCCGGCCGAGGACCTGAGTCTGTTACAGTATTCTAACCACTTGACCTCTTAAGTTGTGAAGTGTCAAGACTTGCTCAAGACTATTATTTACTTCTCACACATCTAAGAAGACATACTAACAAACCCGTAGCCAACCCGCCCCAGTACTACTCGACCTAGGTTGCTGCGTCGCCCAAGAGCTCCGCTCCCTCGCCCACGCCGGAGTTCCCACCGAACGCCTCTACGGCTCCGACGTCAACGCACATTTCTTAGATGTCTCATACTCGCTTTTCAAAGACAAAGATACATTCAAGGGAACCCTGATCCCGGGCGACATCAAATCCGAGACGCTCTTTGAAGACTCGTTTAAAGGCTGGGAAAGCAAATTCGACGTCGTGTTTGCTGGCCTGTTTTTGCATTTGTTCAGTAGGGAGCAGCAGATTCCGATTCTGGGAAGGATTATGAGGTTGTTGAAGAAGGAGCCTGGGGCGGTGTTTGTAGGGGAGGCGGCGGGGTGTTTGGGGGGTGGTGTGAGGTCGCATCAGTTGTGAGTTTTTTTATTTTTATTTGCACTTTTCTACTTTTTTCTAAGAGAGTAAAGCTTTGTAACATAAATATGGCCCTGAAGATATATCACGCTTATCATGTTTTAAATTTCTTCCTTTCCCTCCTTTCAACCTCGAAACTTGAATTTATTGCTAATGTTTTGAGGAATAGAAACAAGGAAAAGCTACAATCCAGATTCGGCAAGCAATTCTTGCACGACGATGTCACATTCAAGGCGATATGGGATGAGGTCGCGAAGAAGGAAGGGATGGAGGGGGTGTGGAAGGTGGAGGCGAAGTTTACGCCGGTGACCCAGAAGAAGCTGGAGAAGATTGGGCATACTTTTTTTCAAGGGGAGGGGATTGGGAGGGTTATGTGGAGTTGTGAGAGGATTTGATTTTTTTTCTTTTTGCATTTGTCAAGAACTTAGCACGATAGAACAGTGATTTATAGAGAGGAGGTGTAGAGTTCAGCCTGAGTTAGAGCATACGACTGAGGCATCTGCAGTAATGATAGGCTTTTGTGGGTTTGATATTTGTCTTGATTTTTCTTCTGTTCCTCATCTCCTCAATATGCTGTCACTCCGCCTGTTACATATAGCATCGCCTGCTGACTTCAATAGAGTGCAATTGTATAGCCAAGATAGAGTCGTCCTTAAAAAGAGTGGGGGGACGCATCCGTATATACACGTGGGTTGGTCCTCCTCACGGTCGCTAAGCTCATGCTAAACCAATCGGGACCCAAGCACCACTTGATCACAACTGGTCCCCCCAATGTCCCTAGTCTTCCAATCTCCCCCTGTCCTCACAAATACCGATATCCTAACACTGGACCAACTTTAAAAATTTGTTATATAAAGCCCCTCAGTCAAACTGCTTTCATGTCATTGTAGAGCCCTGTGGAGTCAGGGCCTGGGGCGTACGGACGTGAGTTGGTTAGGTTGTCGCAGTGCACCGTGCAGTACATAACCCACAACTAACTCTCCCCTTCTGAACTTGGAATCTAAGCCTCTGCTCTCGGCTCCAAAACCCCCTCCTCTAGCTCCTTGCAACCCACATACATCCCGCCAGAAGAGAGACAAACTCTCACCAAAAACTCAAAGTGCTTATTCCCCATCGGCTGTAGCATCGTGCATTCCCCCTCAAAGATCGAGGACAGGGAAGCGTGCTCGTCGTCTCTACATTTCTTGCAAACAGATGATTAGAAGCAGGCAACATTTTTTGTGAATTGGTAAAGTCCATTCTAGAAGTCGTTTGAGGGCGTGTTAGGATAGAACAGCGAACTTGGAGGATGGAGGGATTCCAAATTTCTAGGATTTTAGTGTCTGGTTTATCCCTCTCAAGTACCCGTGGTTAGTGTTGGTAGCTGATAGTTTCTGGCTCGCGAATATCTGGCAATCCGCCCGACTTGCTGGCGCTTTGCTCTCCCGTTGACAAAATCCGCCGCACTCTCTCTGTTTCCCATCACTGTGATGCTGCCCAAAGCTCCACTTGCCGCGCCCGTTGCATCTTCTCATATTGGCCGAGGCTCAGTCCTGGCCTCGGTAGGGTTGGGGAGAGATGGAATGGTGGCCTAGTGGCTTGCTTGGCCAAATGAGTTCTGATAATAACTGCGCTGTCGAAAGACTGTCTCCACTACCAAGTCATATTTCAGACTTAATCAGGCTTCCCGTGACCCCTCTCCATCAATTATGGCCCTCTACCTCTACCTAATATCCCATATGTCTGTATACGGCATATGGGACCAAAAGGAAAAACCCCACATCGAAATTCTGTCTCTCAACTCCAAAGTCTTAAATATTGTGATCCCTTCTGATCTGGACTCCTTGCAAGTATGTAGAACCGGAGGGGTAACTCGAGAATGAGGAATGACTCCGATCCCATCGCTTTGCATGGGATATCTTGCCCAGCTACCAAAGTGACTCGGCTGTGAAATCGATGTTCCATGCTCCAAGGACATTGCAAACGATCTGGTATTCCTTCTCCAGTCTTAGAGTACCTCCCTTCTCTTTTTGTAGGTCCTCTGCTTAGGTACTGCATCCGGATTGTGTCGGCTTGATTTGTAGCTGAAATCTCTCGAGGGGAAAGGTGTCACAGCCCAGGGTGACAAGGAATAGTGAGAGGGTGTGATGGTGATAGCTTGTTGGAAGCAAGAGAACTTGATGTGGAGCTACACGCATTGGGATGAGGTCACATGATCAGTACACGATCAGTGCCCCTCATTACCCCGCACTAGCGCTCGCACCCATACATAAATATCTCGTGCATCCTTGGACCCTTTCTAGTCTGTGTCTTTATTATTTTGTTAAGACGAACACTTGTTGATCGCATCCCTCCACGTGAGACGACCTTCGATCTAACGGTGACAAAAGGTACGGTAGGAAGATGGACGAGTCGGGTAGGTTGGCGCTTTCGTTCATCGAGATTAGTGTATTATAGTTGTTTCCTAAGCCAGCGTAGATTGAGCTTGTTGTCTTCGGGGTTGTCTTTGGGAGTGTCATGCTGCGGAGTTTGTATAGGGGATTTCCATGCCAGATTCTGTGGCAGTCAAAAGGGACCCCAAGCATGCAACTCAATCTCATTTCCCTTGACATGCTATACCCGAATTCATAGTTTTTCGTATAAATCCGGGTCGAGAATAATCTTGTCGGCAGGAGCCCGACAGTGATGGAACCATCATGGGCTTTGGGCCATTTTGTATTGGCCTTAAAGCAGGTATTGGTGTTTGTGGACCAAAGGCTTATTGTCCTCTCATCACTGGGGATCTAGTTAAAGATTCGAAAGGGAAGTTCTCCAGCTGTGGGTTCTCCATGTTGATTCTTTGGTAGTGCTGATTTTGCTAATTGTGTCCGCATTCGGTAGCCGAAATAGTGGAGGGGAACCTCCTCCGTCGATCGAGCATTTACACATGCGTGAAAATATCTGGGTGGTAGATCGGTGCCCTTTCGAGGGTTGATAGTCGACCTAGACTTGCTGTCTTTGCCTATGGATGAAGCCGTGTAAAAGAGGGACACTGTAAGAGATCTGTTAGAAACAAACTTGGAGAAGAAAGGCGGAAGACACAGTACAGTATAACCCATAAACATTTCTTCTCATCGGACAATGTCTTCTTCTGTAACTTCCATAGTCTCAAAACCTGGTTCGTCAGGCTCCGGGTAACAGACCGCACAGTCCATGAAGTATTCCTCCCCCTTCTCCAAATTGACCACCATGAACTTTGCTCTACATCTGATGCATGCATAATAGCAGTAGTCATGAGTAGAATCAAAGGCCTCGATGGCATCCGCACACTTCTTCCCTCGTCTGTTTCTCATACTCGAAGTTCCCGAAAGCAGTCTCGGGCTTATACGTCGCGCACTCTTCGCAGTAGAGGAGATGGCTCCATATCTTCTCCTCCTAGAGTACATGGCCTACATTCTGATTCAAAGGGATAGTGTCGTGGATCTCAGGCGTGATCTATCCTACCCAAACATGTTTGATGCTCCTGGGATCAAGCGTTGAGGCTATCGTCTAATTTCCAGACACTCGATGAAAGCTGGCTGGCATTGCTGTAGGTATCTTGTGGTTGGCGAGCGAATTATGGAGTTTGTGTTTGTAGTAGTGGAGGTTAATATGGCGGTGTGTTGTAGTTGTGTGTGCAACTGTGTAGTGGCGTCTGGTATAGTTCCATCTGGTAGGGTGGAAGCTCGATATGTAAATATCGTATAATCATGTATAAAAATGTATGATGTAAATAAACCCACATTCCACCCCTCTCCAAGGTGGAGTAAGAGTAGTAAGAAGAACCCCTCAGAGATGGAGTGAGAAATCATCACAGAAAGCTAGCAAGACAAGCTCATATAAGAAAAAACCAGGAAGCGATACCTCATCACCCAAACTCACCTATCCACCTTAACAAACAAAACCAAATAAAACCTAAAGCCAACAAATCAAGTACCCGAACCAACATCCCGAAACCTTGACAGCAGGTTGTTCCACCAAACCAGCCCACGTATCTCGACACTGACCACAAGTGCCCAACTCCGGCAACCCAACGTCCAATCCTGCAACCTCCCTCCCACAACCTCCCTATCCAATACATCAAGCCACCCAGCCCTCAAATCCGACTACCGCAACACCAGCCATGATCCACCAGAAGCAAAAATCCCGCGAGACAAAACAAACGGGAAGGGTTCAAACTTTCCACTCCCCACGGATAACCACATTCATCATCTACCATAACTGACATACGCTCAACCCAATCCTCAACCCCCCCAATAACAACCCCCTCAAACCCATCATCTATCTCAAATCAAATCAAATCAAATCAAAGCGAAGTGACGACAACGACAGATACATACATACATACATACATACATATCAACGGCACCCAACCGTCCCAAACACATCCGTTTCCTTCCCGTCGGGTCCACGCATGCAGGATATGCGTTTAGCCTTTCACCCCCGTGACAACACAACACTACACTGCGCTGTAAAACCCAAATCTGTTTTCTCATGGGTAATGAGGCGGTAGCTTGAGCTGACTCTTTGTGGGTGGGTTTGGGCGGTGAGTAGAATCCCAAGTTGGCGGGATGGGCGGATGTCTTGGGTTTGGGGGATGGGGCGGGCTGGTTGGCTTGTGGGCTGTAGCGGGATTTTGGTGGTGGGGTGAAGAGAGAGGATATCGATGGTGACTTGGGATTGTGGATGGGATGGGGAGGTTGGCGATAGATAGGGGATATGGGTTTGATGGCGGAGGCGGTGGCTTGTCTTATTGGTGTGAAGGAATCTTATACATGTAAACAGTATGGGAATTGCTCGGGGAGAGAATAACACTACCAGTAAGACCTTCCAGCCATGATTGAGAGTGGAATCATTTCCTTTCTTTCTTTCTTATTCCTACACATTCCTCCATTCCCCGCGGGGATTTTTTATATACACCACCACAATGCCCCTTATACACCCCTACCCTTCCCAAACTCCTCACTTCAAATCCAACCCACCTCCCCATCACCTCACCACCTACCTAACCAACCTCCCCCGACTCCCAAATGCCAACGCCCCCCACCCAGCAATCAAACACAAGCCCCCAAGCGGTGTCACTGGCCCCAGCTTCCTGAACCGCTCCGGGTCCAGCACAAGCAGATATAGACTCCCGCTGAACATGGTCATGCCGGCGAGGAAGAGGCCCGCAGCGGTGTTGTTCTTTGGGGTGAGGGAGGTGGCGAGGAGGAGGGCGGTGGAGTGGATCATCTGTTAGGGGGCGGGGGGTTAGTTTGTGAGTTTTGATTCTGGAGGGGTTTGGGGTTGAAGTTTGCGAGATGAGATGGAGGAGAGGGGAAGAGGAGGAATTGGGGGTAGAGGGGAAATCGGATGGGCAGAAGCAGACCTGATAATGCGCCGCCGTACCCCAATTAGCAAGCTTCTGCGGATCCGCAATGCGCTTCTTCAACCCGTGAGCCCCGAACGCGCCCAAAGCCACAGAGCTCGCGCCATACAGGCATCCAATCGTCCAGAACGGGAATGGCATTTTTAAATCTCGTTTTGGATTTAACGCGGGGTAGATGGAGGGTGGGAAATTGGCTGATATAAAGAGGGAGGGGGAAGTGTTGTGGTGCGTGGTTGTGTTGTGAGGATGGGAGAGCTTTGGTTTGGTTTGGTGGTTGGAGGGGTTCGGGTATGTATGTATGTATGTATGTATGCGCGGCTTCGGATCGGATCGGATCGGATACGGTATTGGTTTCGGAGATATCGGGATTCGGATGTAGATCTAGAGCCGAGATTGGGAGGTGAATTTGTTCGGTTGATGGATGAGATAACTTGTAATTATTCATGTCATATGAGTTCATCTAGAAGAATCACACTGTGCTATTCTGTGAATTTCGACGTGAGTATCATGCATTTTTATATGGATTACTAACTTTGAAAGGGTGTGTACTACAGCCAATTTCAGCCTTACCTGTCGCCATCAAGAGTTCGGGTAGTTCTTTCACGGGTTTATGACGGGAGTACTTTGAATTGCGTATGATCGATTACTTGGGAGTCGCTCTGGGAAACACATCTTGACCTCCCTACATATACATGCAAACTGCACATTATCCACCGTCCACCCGATCACATGCATCCACCAACACGTAAATATCGACTCTTTAATCATGCCAAAATAGACAAATGTAAGAAAGTCAAGCGAGCATGAGAATGACTAAAGTTCGTATACGGTGATCTCAGCTAAGTTGATAGTGATAGGGCCAACCGAAGAAGCGCAAGAAAGGCCTCATTTATGATCCATTAAGCGTTCTAGCAGTAGAGAGCGAGACCGAGGATGGGATCGAAAGCCTGTTTAGTACTCTACGTGATAATGTTGACTTTGCACAAACTCACATCCGCGAGAGCGTCAATCTGGCAGCGCAACTTTGTGCCAGGGTTGCAAGTGTCACCAGCTCCAATTGCAGTTGCTGTATCACATCATCAGCATAGTCCTCACTCCATTCTGGGAAGTGGAAAAACCCACGGTAGATACAGTTGACGCTGTTCCGATTCAGCTTATAGCCGATTGTTGGGGCCAATTCGACAATGATGGGAATGTCGCCGTTGAAGGTCGATCCACAGCAGTAGAGAGCACCGCCGTTGATGTTGGCACATTCGGGGGAGGGGTTCTGGGTCCAGAGGGCAGCCGGAGGAGGTGTACTGAGAATGTGGACGAGACCGAGGATCGAACCGATGAGGTCCAGGAGTTGTGGCCGAGGGAGTGCTCGGGAGGGGGAGGCGAGGGTGGTGAGGAGAGTGAGGAGGAGGGATTTTGAGTTGATCGACTGCATTTCGATGTTTTCGACGTGTGGATCTCGGAGATGCTGTGCTTGTGTCCAGGAGAAATGCGGAAGTCTTGTGAAGGCTGGATGACGGAGGGTGGGAGGTACAGCATATAAGGAACTGATAGTTGGTCGAGCACAAAGTTCCAGATGCGACGGAAGAAAAGAAGAGGAATCTCGACGCGAGCGAAGAACGATACGGGCATGTGAAGAATGAGGCCATGAATACGAACAAGAGGAAGAAGGAAGGCAGTACCAGACGTATTCACATCTGTCCGACAGTTCGAGACGACTGCTCGGCCTGGCTTGGCCTTCTCCAGCAGACCGTCCGAGATGGAAGTCGGCGACTGCCAGAGTCACTTGTCATGCCTCAAGCCATGACCGGTCATGTCTCTTGAAATCCGATCCATCTCAGGATTAGTTCCAACCCCGCAGTCGCCTCCTTTCTGCCCTTCTCAACGAGTCAGTCCTTACATCTCGGTGCTACCAAGACGTATGGGTATCGAGCGAGATCTGATCGCCCTTCCCAGACATCTCGACGGCACGGCATCGAGAAGAAGAAAGCAAGAAAGCAATATCACTCACGCGTATTGTTGACGAAAGAAGATGATTATCGGCAGCTATCGAGATGAACGTCGACGACCTGCCGTCGGATTAAGGTAGCGATCAGCGTTTGGTAGCAGTCCTGGTTGGCTGAAATTCCCCGACGACGCCGCATCGCCATCTCGTTCTTCACCACCACAACCCCATCCCATGGCGAAGGATGGGCTCATCGGCGATGCCACCGTCCATCAACTTCGAGTCTGACCGTCGAAAGGATCACCAGTTGGTTCTCCAACTATCTTCGGCTTCAGCTCTTCTCTTTCTTGTCCTCCGGTTCCAGGATCGACGTCCGGCTCCCCCGTGCTTCTCCTTCCATGACAGCCGATCCTGAACTCTGCACTCTCCCAGTGTCACCGTCGCCTCCGCTGTAACGGTCCACGAAAGCCAATTTAATGTCCGACCTGGGATTTGGCTCCTCGCGTCGTCTTGCATTGCATTGCATTGCGTTAGCTACCATGGCGTCTTACGTCGTGCGTCGGATCGATATCCGGTAGCGTGTCTGGGATGAGAGTGTATTGAATCGATACCTCCCTCATGAATGCTTTGCTAGTTGATTTGCATCTCTTTGAATACTGTTCTTTTGAGTGACGCTCCGCTGGCTCTCCGGGCCACTGCCGTGGAGGCCGTCCAGGATTGTCTTTATCACATTCAGGTTCGTATGGTAAGGTCTTGGTAGTACTATAATTCGAGCGTAGCGAGCCCGGGGGTTTGGGGGCTTGCCCCCATGAAAAGAAACCTCCTTTGATATCGGAGTTACTTCCGTCTTCAGTCATTACTGACGATACATATGCAGTAAACGCTTGGTATCTTCTATTTGCTTTTCCTCTAGTTCCTTCTCCAGATATACCATTAGTCTACATGCGGGCTCATCACAAGGCACGATACGAGAACCATAGGACTTGTCAAGCAGGCACAATCGGCCCTATCGTTTTATGTTTATGAGGCGTTTTATTTGTGACCTAAAGCTCAAGATTAAGTTCAAGCTTGAACCTACGGAGAGCAAGCCATGTCGTTGATACTGGCAGTCAGTATATCTAGGACTCGACGTTTTCAGCCTTTGACCTCGCTTCGTATCCTGCCCTTTTGTTTTCACATGTACTAGCAATGTCGAGATCGATATTTTGTGTCTAAAGCGTCATCTGTACTATCTTTGTATGTCCCTTCCTCTCTTCTTAAAACATTTCTCCTCGCCTATTCCTTCGCGTTTTCGGGCTTTCGGTAAAGACATGTGTGTCCATTTTGAAGGAGAAAGTTGAGCCGGACCTCATCCAATGACCTCGTATATGGCTATAACAAGTTTTCGCCATCAAGCAACGACGATTCGCCTCTGATTCACTATGCCGTCGGTGCCTTCAAAGCCCGCTCTAGACAAGTCTAGACTCTATTCGGGCTGTATCCTCACTTATCAATCTGAAGCCAATTCTTTTGTAGCCTTCAACAAACAGAAACCAACCACACTCACTGTCTCGCAGATTATTTGCTTGATCTTCCCCAGAGTCCTTCCTCCTTGCCTGCATATCTCCCTTTCTGCATACCTCCTTGTCTCTCTCCACCTTTGATCGTCTGCTCTTGTTACAATTTGGCGCGTTGATCTTAGCCGCGCTTCCGAAGTGTATCACCGACAGGATGATCACCACCGGTCTCCTCCCACTGCTCATAGTAGCTGTCGTCTTCCTCGGTCTTCGTCACATCTACACGAGACTGTTTTCTCGCTGCGCTCTTCCCGCTGCTCTTCCCTGGGTTGGCGTTAATGGCGATGGCTCGGGTGGCTACTTCTCACGTGCTCGTGCTACTCTGAAGACGGTTCTCGGTACGCGTGAACTTGTCCAGGAGGGTTACGAT
Source organism: Ascocoryne sarcoides NRRL 50072 (assembly GCA_000328965.1). NCBI lineage: Eukaryota > Fungi > Ascomycota > Leotiomycetes > Helotiales > Gelatinodiscaceae > Ascocoryne > Ascocoryne sarcoides. Next base: position 360,981 of record KB205949.1, on the reverse strand, counting down.
AAGGTCAGCTCCCTGAAGATTGTGAGAGAGCGTTGCTAATTAGGCTCAATGTGCAGTATTCTAAGATTGGCCGCTGCTTTGTCCTTCCAAATATCACCACTGGCCCTGAGGTCATTCTCCCTCTGTCACAGATGGATTGGCTTCTAAACCAACCCGATGACGTTCTCTCTCAAGGCTCAGTCAATGAACAATTCCTCCAGAGCGAGTACACTATGCTTCATCCCCGAGTTATGCCAGATACCGTTCACTTGGATGTCATTCGTAAGGAGCTGACCAAGAATCTCGGGGATTTCATTGACGATATCAACGACGAGGCCGATTTCGCCTTTAGAAGGCATTGGGGCGTTGGTACCGAGCAATGGCGTGAAGTTTCTGCTTACTGGAGTATTGTTGGCATCATTGGCAGGGTCTCAAACCGAGTACTGGTTGGTTCCGAGCTTTGTAAGTGCACCCCTGTAATCCGAGAGCGAAGCTAACAAGAGCAGGCCGAAATAAAGAGTATCATAAACACTCGTCTAGCTTTGCCAGATTAGTCGTCGTCGAAGCTGCTATTCTTTCCCTATTTCCCAAATCTCTCAAGCCGTAAGTCGAGCTACCGTCCCGCAGAATGCAGCTGATATTTTCCAGCATCTTCGCACCTCTCATCACTTACCTCGACACCGTACACCACCGCGTCTGCGAGAAGTACACGATTCCAGTCATCAAGCAACGTCTCGCGGCTATTTCGACTCATACGTACGATGAAAAGAAAAAGGCAAGTCTCTAGGTGTTGAGGTTGTCTTTTCCAAGCTTACATTCTCAGAATGACTACATCCAATGGTCAATCAATCATTCCTTGATCAACGGAGATCCATCCCAACGCACTGTAGATATCGTCTCCAAGCGTCTCTCGGTCCTCAGTTTTGCCGCCATCCAATCTTCTGTCATCACCCTCTCCAACCTCTTCCACGATCTCGCTGCCAGTCCCTTCATCATCTCCCAGCTTGCCGCCATCCGTGCCGAAGTTCTTACCGTCCTCGCAGCCGAGAATGGTGTTTGGTCCAAGGCAGCTCTGGCGAGAATGACTACGATGGATGCCACGTTGCGGGAGAGCATGCGGCTTTGGGGATTCGTCAGTCGTGGTGTTCTTAAGGCCGTGGTTGCAAAGGAAGGTGTTACTCTACCCAACGGCATGCATATCCCACATGGTACCAAGGTCGGAATCCATGCTCATCCAGTCCATCACGACGAAGACATCTTCTCTGATGCATTTGCCTTCAATCCCATGCGCGGCTGCTCTACATCAGAGAGTGCACCTACTTCGTCGGCTGAAACAAAGAAGACGGTCCCACTTGTCACCACTGGTTCGACTTTCATGGCCTTCTCCCACGGCCGTCATGCTTGGTATGTACCTCCCTTTATCCCATCTCCGCCTACCCTTTTCACCCCCCTCCCATTGCCCTCCCCATCCCCCAACACCTTTTACCTCCAAACAATTACACCCCAACTGACCCCTCCCAGCCCAGGCCGCTTCTTCGCCTCCCAACAACTCAAGCTCGTCCTCGCCCACATTGCTCTGAACTACGACATCAAACCCCACACCCCGCGTCCCGCCAACAAGTGGTTCGTCGGCAGCCAAGGCCCACCCCTCGACGCCAAGCTGTACGTTCGTCGCCGCGAGGGCACCGTCTAACTCGAAATCCTGGATGAACAAACCATCACATCTTGAAGATTTCTGCACCCTTTTCTATCATCCTTTTCTTTTCTGTTGTACCTTGCATCGCTGGCATAAATCTTGCTTTCTCTCTTTCTTTGTTTGAGAGGTAGATAGGCGTGGGATTGTTAGATTGGTAGATGGATGGGTATGTTGCACGTATTCTTCTCGTTTTCGTTTCTTCTTTCAACTGGATATCGATCGCAGGCTTGGTTTGATGGGCTTGAAATTTTTCATTGGAGGGGCTGTTTGTTTATTTTTTTGTTTATTGGTTGTACTTTTGCAATGAATAGATAGATAGATAGACGGATGGATAAATGAATGAATGGGCGGATGAGTACATGGCATAGATGGATAGATGGATGGGTGGCAGTTCCTTGGTTAGTGGTATTCCTTTCGCTTGGGATGGGTGTGTGCATGATACATGTAATGGGCGTTTATGACTTGCGTGGTGAACTGTTCTTTGCGAAACGAAATGAAAACACGGAGAGAGGGGGTGATTGATAGATAGATAGATAAATAGGGGAGCTTTACTAGGCTTCGTCGTAAGTTAAATGAAAAATGAAGGACTTCAACGAAGCCTCTTTCTATTTTTTTTTTTTTGACTTTCTTGTTTCTTCTGTTTTTGAGGTTGGGGTTGGGTTGGGGTGGGTAGGTAGGGTAGGTAAGTGGGTGAGTAAGTAGGTAAGTAAGATTTTGTCTGCTTTCAGGGGTCGTAGTTAAGATGTAAGGTAAATTGATAGATTAATAGATGGATGCATGTCTCCTATGAAGGTGGCGGTGGAGATGGACATTGGGGTGGTGGTAGAAGTATCAGATTGTATAATAAATATAAATTAGTTAAATAATATTTGTAAGTACTGTATTGAAGTTTACTTTTCGTTTCACTATTGCTAAGAGTGTACTGTTGCTAGGAGGGGAGAAGGGAAGAAGAAAGGAAGAGAAGAAGGAAAGGAAGAGAAGAGAGAAAGAAAGAAGGGAGGAATTTACGTGTGGTTTGTAGGAGGGCCTTTGCTATATATGCTTTTTGGATTGTTCTTTTCCTGGCTGTGGATATTTTATTTTTCTTGGGGGGTGGGGGGTGATGAGTTGGAGTTGGTGTGTTGAAATTGATATGTTGAAAGGAAGGAAGGAAGGATGGAAGGAAGGATAGATTGATAGATACGTAGATAGCTGGATGGATGGATGGATGGATGGATGGATGGATGGATGGATAGATTGATAGATAACAGGAGTAGGAGATAGATGGCACAGGTTAAAAAATACCCAATCAAGGAACGAAAAGAGCGATACATTTTCAAAGGGATAATTGATTAATTAATTAGTTTTGGATTTTGAGCATGAACTGATTGATTTACTAACTAACTAACCAACTAACTAACAAACCAACCAACCAACTAACTAACAAGCTAAGGTTTCGTAGCAGGTAGTATACAATGTATATATGTATATATGTATATATAACATCGAGTTATAACTAACTATATTAAAACACTTTAAAATATACCCCAACATGGGGACACCGGCGGGGAAAGCGGGGTTGAGTTAAAGGGATGGAGGAATGCTGATGGAGAGCTGCATGGATGTTACACAGTAGCAGTTTATACACGTTCCAGGCGGGTTAGATTTTATTCCTGCGACTACTACTGTTATTACTAGAGAACGTTATATCGGGTAGTACATACATACCCATCATCGACAGGATTACATTCAGTTCCTCTCAGCTCTGGAAAATACACTCAGGTAAAAAGAATCAACGATCGATTTATTGTCCATGTATCTATCTGCATTCTAGTCTAGAATACCAGCAGCGAGTATAGCACATTCTTTTCATCTATGGATTGAATTCCAAATTCCAAATCCAAGTACGTACACCTCCACATATCTCCAAGCCACCCCGACCTGACAACAAACCCAATAATCCAATCCAGTCCCCCCCCTCAATCCACCCCCTCATCCTCCTCCGCCGCACCCGCAATTGCAGTACCAGCAGCCCCCATCTGCTTAATCGCCCTCTCGATCTTGCGATACTGCCAATCGAACGACGGATACAAGAACGGACGCATGTCGAAGCGGTTGTCGTCCGTGCCGTAGGCTTCCATGTGGTACGATGGCGTGAGCGTCGTGGCCTTGTGGCGGTTGATCGAGTAGTTCCAGAAGAAGAAGCGTACTTTCTCGTAGATTTGCTGGGGGGAGAGCTTGTCGCCCCAGAGGTGGAGGAGCTTGGTCCACATGCCCCAGACGCCGAGTTTTCTAGATAGGTTAGTGGTTATATGAGGATGGTTGTATGTGAATACGTACTCGATCTTTCTTAAACGTCCGTAGACCTGTGGAGATCATGAAGTCAGCAAATCTGCCTACAGTAAAGAAAAGGAATTGAAGCGGAGGTGGACTAACGCTCAATTCGGCATAGGTCATTCCCATATCTGCCTCGTCGGACTAAAATTCTGTCAGCATTGTTTCATTGGAATTCAAGCTCTGATATCGCGAAGCTTACCTGAATGTAGGTCTCGGTCAACGGTTCAAGCTAAAGATTATTGCACAAGTCAGTTAAATATCCTCAAAAGCAATAGAGTGGAAGAAAGCGAAGCACAGCTGAAGTGAGATGAGCAGAGCTGAGTAGATAACTCAAAATGGCTTCTCATATAGATGGAAATAACTTACTTCGGCGGTGGGCGGGGCGTCTAGGAACTCATGCAAAACATCAAGTCCAAATGCTTTTGAAGACCACAAAATAAAGCGTTTCAAATCGGTCTATATCATGTGAGCATTCATCCTCGACCAGGGTATTGAGTGTAGACAAACCTTGGAGATGCCGCCGATTGGATTGATACTATAGCACACCATTGTTAGAATAACTTAGGATGCGATACGAAGAGAACGACGACTCTGATGATATTACTTACTCTGCAGATGAACAATCATATTTCCTAAGAAATCTGTCGTCAGTAACTAGGTCGATATAGCAAGAGCGCCGGAATTTGATACATACGTCAGGTAACCCCTAAGACTTTCATCAACGTTTGCACTGCCCTATTTGTAGTTAGCCAATAATACGTCGTCTACGAAGCTGTTCGACGCTTACTAGCACCAACAAGCTCCCGGGAGCTCCAGGACGACGACCACGGGTTTGAGGAAGAAGCTGAGCTAAAGCGTAGGCATTGACCTAGGAGAACCTGGTTAGTTGATACTCCTCTTGGTAAAGTATTGAGAGAGGGAGTATTTGCTCACCATTCGAAGACGGGCTTGGATGTTTCTAGGGAACAGAGGTTAGTACAATGGATAAAACGAGGGCCTAATAAACCTACTGCAAAGCGAGATTGTCTGTTTTCGAGCCGCCATACATTTTGAATTTTCTATAAGGTTGCGAAGTCAGCATTGCTATCTTAATTAAGGGAAGAAGGGAGAAATGAATGAAGATGCATGGAGTAATGTTGTCCACATTCAAGTTGATTGCTCGAATCGGGGAGTTGGACACCAAATACACTAAAAGCTGGGAAACTCACGGTTCATAGGCCAATGTAGAGGTTAGAAGATTCACTTGTGCCTTCAGTAGATGTCAGTGTAGATTCTCTTTGGCATGCTCTAGGGGGTAAGTTTTATCATAAGCTTGAGGAATGGGACTCTTCATACATCGTTCACAGGGTCAATACTAGAATGGCTCTATCAGTGTGCTGTTCTTATTCAAAGTGAGATATAGGGGAGCGGATGCAAGTTTATGCTGGCAATCTGAGCGGTTTAGGTATACCAGCAAAGCATGTGACACAAGGAGATAGTTTAGGGTAAAGTACTTACTCAAAGTCCAAATGGTGCGACCCAATCGCCTTAGCCAAGTCTGCCGCACGTTTTCTGGTTTGAGATGAACTGTTCTATAGATGACAGGGGAGTTAGCATGCTGATCATCGGCGAAAGCATAGAGAGGAAGTGAGTCAGCAATCCAATTCCACAGCTAAAATGAGGAATAATGACTCCAAAACCACTAACCTTCTCCATGCCCATGTAGGCGGTCTGTTGAAATTTGATGTTAGCCGCAATTGGTCAAAAGTTAGGAAACTATATTTGAAGTCGAACTCACGCAGAACAACTTGTTAGCAATTTCAAAAGGGTCTTTAGGAATCCACGTGCTCTCCTCCTCTTCGCCGACAATGCGATGTAGATCTATAGATGATTTAAGAGTTAGAATATCTTGTTTGGAAGAAGAGTGGAGTGGAACTAGCAGGGCCGAGCGGGCAGCTTTGTTTCGCTTCCGCAATGGAAAATATATCCATGAAGACGTACCTGTAAGGACTTGGGGGTTCTTTCCTGACTTGATTGCCGTGTAGACCAACTTTGTCATAGAATGTACTATAACAGCAGTTGCACAGGAATCAATGCCTCCGCTAAGAGGGAGGAAGAAGCCTGCCTGCTTCGATCTTCTTAAATAATCCCACAGATAGCAAGCGGGGCCATACGCAATCTCCTCCTCTGGGATCTGGTATACGGGATCTCGAGCTGGTGTGGGTTTGAGGAGAAGGTCAATATCCTCGCTTTCGCTAGACAGGGACACTAAGGTATGTGTTAGATCTGGTACATTTCAGTAAACACAAGAATGTTACTTACTATCTACTTCAATCCGTTCATATTTTGGTTGGTCACGTGCTTGCATTGCTCGGCTCTTCTGTTCGCGGTAAGATCTCACCTCTTCTAAATCGATCGTGGCGGTGATGACTTCGACATCATTTAATGAGAACTGGCTACCTTGTGCGACGATTTTACCATTCACTAGAATAAGTGCACAACCGTCGTAGTATAAACGATCCCCATCACATCCCTGCTGGTTGGCATACCTACCAAGCATCAGTATTCAAGCCATGCAACCTGTCATTAGGCACAGTCTGTATTAAGGTTTAGTGGAAGTTTCTCACATATAGATTCCACCACTCTTCAGTGTAGCAGAAACAATTAACTCGACTCTGGTGTGCAATTTTCTGAGTTCATGATGGCTTCCAGAGCTATTGGTGTACACTTCACAGCCATCCAACCCCATAGCGATGTGAGGTGCATTTGGGGTCTAATTACAAGGTTAATAGATATGCTTTCGACAGAGATGCAAGCAGGCGGAAGCAAACGTTTGTATAATGTACAAACTGGAGCAAAAACCTGGGAATTAAAACTTACAAATAGCTCTTCACAGGTCTCGGCACCAACGCATGTATCTAGAGTGCTGATAAGCGCGTCGCCTGCCATTTTTGAGTTAGCGTGGTTTTTTCAGGCTCTTTTCAGCGGTATGTCTCAAGACTGATTGGATGGGCTTATATACCAATGAGACAATTCCTCTGGCCCATGATTTTACTGATGGATCGCGGCAAGTAATGGTTCTCTACGATTCGTCTCCCTTTCCTAAAAGCATGTTAGCAAAGCAATACGTGTAGGTCAAAGTTAGGACAAAGGAAGACCTTACCAAGGTGTAAAGTAACGCATCTCATACTAAAATTCTAGAGTCAGTCTATCTTTTCTGGATAAGGGGCGACTGAGAGTGAGTAGAAACGAGTCTAGGTGACGAGAACCAAGCAAACAACACATTTTCTCACGTACGTAGTTTCCATCGTTTGCGAGCGACATTTTGGGACGTATAAGGAGGATCTTCTGATTGTAAACGATAACACGGCAGTTATATCGAACACTATTAGTCTTAGCCATGAGCTTAACAGATTGACTCGTGCGACTTTACCCTTTATGCTGCGCGGATAGTTAGCGGTAGTATAACTTGATCTAGATTGAATTACTGACCTTAATTCCCATTCCCAAGTCAAGTACGATGTTTTGGGAGTCTGGATGTTGAATGATCTCCGCTATTGCAAAATCAGGATAATTGTTCAAGGTGGAGTGACAGAACGGAGGGGACGGGAGAAGCGAGGAAACCCCTTAGGAAATCATTATGGAAAACCACCCACCTAAAGACTCCCATGAGTGCAAAATTGTATCATCTTCACTAGATGATTGTTAGCTTACTAATTTCAAGCAAAGAATTGAAGTAGAACTAAAAAAGATAACTCACAGAAAGTGGTCGAGGCAGCCATAGCCTGGGATCTGTTGGATTGGCATTAGGAACACTGTTTGCTGCGGGGCTCATATTTTATGAGTCTTACCTCTAGCTCTGGCCCAACTCGAAGCTTCGCGCCCGCTTTCTGGGCTTCAGATATACTGCGCAGGATGCGCTGCTGATTGCCAATGAAGTCTGGGTATTACACCGAGTCAGTCGGTCTATTTCGGTGAAGGAATAAAGTGAACCCTACCGAGAGCCCATTGATTTAGTGAGCATGTAGCTACCGTGATAAGGTGACCCATCTTGATCTCCTCTATGATCAATTATGTTAGCTGTGAGAGAAAGAAGAGAGGAAAAACCAATGTCTATTTTTCAAGGGATAAAATGCATAGAGCTTCGGCGTAGATTTTCAAGGAGTCTTGAAAGCCAAAGCTAAAAGAGCTATGACTTGCGATGCGTCACACTCCAGCTTCAAGGTTGACCGGTCTTCGGAGAGAATAATACGGGGAACTAACTGACACTAGTGAGGGGTAGGCCAGAAGAGCCGCTGCAGTCGATACTGCGAACTGCGCTTTAGGGATATACTCCTGCTTAAAGGACGAGGTATGTTTGAGCAGAACGTCGTTGAGAGAGATTGCTGTCGCGTCGGGATTAACGAAGGAAAAGGTTGTCTAACTACAAGGAAAGCCTGACATCTCCAGGACTGTTAGTGTCGGGCTTTAGCGCCGCACTAAGATAACCCACAAATCACAACTCTCCTTCTATTTAACTCACTATTATAACTTCAAGATGCAACAACTTGCGCTACGAGGACCGTATGCAGCTCGCAGTAGGTGTAGCGAATCGGTCTGGCACAGGCGGCAAAGCACATCATGAGATTGGCAGAGTTGAAGGTGGTTGAATTAACTCCTCGAGGCAGGGTAACTAGCGAATTCCATAGCGAACATCAACACACCTTCAAGCAAAGAAATACGGAAGATCGAGAAGTCTATACCCCATCCTATTGCGTGAAATATAAGCAAGGATGGATAGAGAAGCACACGTATTTGTGGTCTTACGGTCCTTCATGACTACGACCACGGAAGCAAGAAACACCACCGAAAATAAAAAGCATATATAGGAAATATAGTAGTCAGATCCACAGACACGCAGTACGATACATACATCTGCACATAAAGCTAAATTACATCTACGGTAAACCCTCTCCTCCATCCCGTTACCTGACTCCTATTTCACAACTCTTCGCTCACCCGGCTTCCCTATCCATTCCCCTTCTCGGATCCTTGGTCGACTCTGTCATCCCATCCGACAAGATTCGACAAAGATCGCCATGATTGCTACCTGGCAGGAAACCCAATGCGCGCCTCATCCATCCATTCATTCATCTACCAGACATTTCTATCCGTCCATCCATCCGCCCATTCGTGAAATACATATCCAGGTCCCACACCAAACCCATCGATTCTCACCTCGCCCAGTAGATTGGTGTAGCATGCTATCAATCTCGCTCCATAGCAAGCCCTGCTCTGATATGATACACATAAACAAGGAAGAAAACCCGATCCATCCCAAGACGACGCCCCGCTAATGGAATGCTCCAAACCCAAAAATATCGTCCCTAGATTTTCCACATTCATTCTGGCCACCCAAATACCAGTAATAGAAAATCGATACACTTTCATCCTACAACTCACTTCCCTTGTTACACATTCCCTCGAGTTCCATTCCCGTTTAAAACAGGCGTTGGCGCTACCCTCCTTCTTTTCTTTTCTTGCCCTTCGCTCTCACTCTCCCCGTCATCCTTCCTTTTAACTCCGCTTACGCTACTCGCGGTACTCCTGGGCGTCTCGGGTGGTGTCGAGATCGGCATCGACGTCATACCGGCAACACCAGCCCAAGCATTGCTGCTTGCTGAGATACTCGGCATGCTACCTGGGATGAGGGTTGGGTTGGAAATTACGGGGTTCATGAAAGAAGCCGCAGTTGCAACCGAGGAGGTAGAGTTCGACCGTGTCGGTGAAGATGGACGCATACTTTGGGAGTTGAGTGCGGGAGGTGATGGAGCTATGGGATAGGAGGAGGTGCGGTGGTGGTTACTTGCACCAGATGCAGGGAACGGAGAGGGCGGGGCAAATACAGAGGTTGGAGTTTGCATGGGTGTATTTTGGGATGAGGGCGGAGCGGTGGCCGGGACGGTAGGGTGTTTGGCTGTAGGAACTTCGCCAGAATAGACTTGACCGAGCTCTCCCGGCGAGAAAGTCAGAGTTGAGCAGAAGCCATCAGAGGAGGTCATGAGCAATGTCAATCCGTCAGTTGACCTATCACGGTTAGTTAAAAAATTGCGAAGAGGACATGGCATACGAACCATGTTAAGTCTGTGAAGGTAGCGCAGTGTAAGTTGCTGACAATGCATAGAGGGGTCCACTGCTGAGTATCATACAGCAAGACCGAATCCTCGGTAGCAACAGCGTAGACCATACGGTATGGTAAGGAGAAGGCCATTGCCGGACCTTGACTATTGGCATTAACCTCATCATCTAGTGGTTTAGGCTTCGGCGACGAATTTGAGCCCGAATCGCTCTGCGGTAGAAGTGGCGGGGGTTCCATAATCGAGTGTGCTGGGGACTTTGGGACAATTGGGTCAGGAAGTGCTGCCATGGTGTCGTCAGCTGAAGAAGTGTCGATCGTGATATTCTTCGTCACAGGAGGCGATTTTCGGGGCGTGTAGTAGATTGGCGAACATTTCACTACTACTGAAGGCTTCTTGTGGCCGGGAAGATGTGCGATTGGCGGCTTATTGATCCCGCCCCGTGTGTAAATGTATACGGTATTAATGACTTCGTACAAGGCCTTAGCATTCTCACTGGATCCTTTGAACTGTGTCTGATACTGGCCCGCAGGCGTGAAGAGAAGACTTCCATCAGGCGTGAAAGTTAACCGGCGGAAGAAAGATTTGAGCGTGTCATTGGCGTAAATGTTTGCATTTTTCACTCCCAGTCCCACAATATACGGTTTAGGAGATGCCTCCATTGGCATGACTGCCGGTAAAGGCATCGATGGTGCTGGCGAAGCCGACCGCCGCATGGACATTGCGGGGGACGCACCTCCAAAGGAGGATCTTCTGCTGTGACTGATGGTACTTGGTGGATTCATGGGTAGTGCTAGAGAAGTCGGAGTGCCTGGGCAAGAAGGAGCTGGGGAGCCGACAGCGATGGAGGATGAGTCCTGCGGTGTTTGAGGCATCTGGGCGCGAAAGCCCAGATCGGGGGGCGCTGGACTGCTGGATGAGATTCGACGTCCTGGCAGATCCATCTTCATGTTCGTGCCAATTCTCCTCGGATCCTCGTCTCGGCCATCCAGTGTATACGTTCCCTCCTTTGTCTTGAGTGTGTAGATATGGACCGATCGATCGGAGGATTGCGTTGCTATGTATTCGTTCAGAGGATCCCAGGCAACACCTTGGACGTAGTGCTGATGCTCAGCGATTTGTCGTATCAATTGCCCTAGCAATGTGAGTATAACCACCAAATGGCAGATTCTAGACCTACCTGTCTGAGCATTGTAGATTCTTGCGACATTATCCATGCTTCCGGTAATGAAATAAATCCCGTCTGGAGACCAAGCAAGATCGTATATCTCCGCCCCCATGGACCGACACATAGATTTCGTCCTCCACGACTCCTTATCGTCCATTCCATCTTCTCCAAAGGCTGTCTTCGCAATCTTGCTATCTAGGACCCAAGTGAGGATATTCCCATCATCCCCAGCTGAAGCTAGAACGTCGCCTGGTAATATTGTCAGCGTAATTCTCGACCTCCCGGCATCGTTCTCACCCTTCGGAGCCCATCGGACAACATTTACAGCTTGTGTGTGCCTGGCCATTGTACAAAGATATTCAACCTTACGATCCTCCCCATCAGAGTCCAGCTTCCACAGCTATTTTGATTAGCAGGGTTTTCCAGCGGAGTCCCAATCTTCACGTACTCGAACATTGTTATCTCCTCCAGCTGTTGCCAGTCTTCCCTTCCCGTGCGGCTGGAAATCTGCTGCGTATATAGGCGCATTCTCGGCGTGCCAGTTAACAATTATCGGGGAGGCTTTCATGGTGGGCGATAGATGAACGCCCTGAGGGCTCTGTTGGTGCAGGTAGCGGCGGCAGCAACGCCGAGTCTCTTGTCGGACAATTCAAAGGATCTTCGTTTTTCTTTGTTCAAATCGAGAGTCCTGCTGCGCCAGTGATAAGAGGTGTAGCTAGTTCAGGCGCCGCCTCGTGGATGGCGGACTAAGGGGAGTACCGCGGATGTTCTCGGCAGAAATTCGAGGTGGTTTGGAGGCGCCGCGAGCTAGGAATCGTCACGGCCGACAATTGCTTCGATGATCTCGAGATGCTTCGATGTGATACGGGGTTGGGGAGGGAAGAGGTTCCGACAATTGTCTGGATGGAATCTTGGAATCAATATGGTGATGGTGGTGGTGGTCCGGTGTGCTGATTGAAGATCAAGGTCGTCGCGTCAACTAGGACAGGCCAATTAAAAGCAGGGCCGCGCTGGAAGTATTGTATTCAACACAACGCTACCGACGGTACGAAACGGAGGAAAAAGAAAGGGAGCACGCATTGCAAGGTCGCACAAGTTGTACAACTTTCACCGTGTCATATATCGACCGTGGGAGATCGACGACGACGAGCAATTGGAAGCAAGCAATTGGAAATGAGAGCTCCAGGCGAGAGTACACCAGTACTTGCGAGTTACTTACTTACCGACCTCAGACACTTGGCTTTTGCCATTACCATTACGATCTCTCTCGCCCACGAACTACACTACTGGCCTCGGAAGCTATGGAAAGAAACATTCAAGGCTACGGAGGGGCAGTATTATCATCCTGTTGTCCGAGAAAAATCCCTATGTGAGTCTTTGGATTCCTCTTCTCGAAAGCTGGAGTCTGTCTGGGGACTTGCCACAACGAATTCCAGCCGTTCAGCTGTGCAACGTATGCCTTCACCTGTTCATCTCCACCGCGGCCGATCATGGCCAGAAGGAATGGAGGTGCGCTGAGAACGGGATGATTGCTTTTCTGATCAACGAGACACTTCTCCTCTATCTTCGTCACGTGTCTCGAGTCCCTATCCCCTCTCCCTCTCTTCACAAGCGGACGAGATTCTGTCGTTATGCAGAAGTCTGTTGTTCTTGAGCAGTGGGTGCTATTGTTTGCTTTTCTCACTCGGCCGGTGTTGCATTACTCGTCGTAGCGGCGTCTCGAGTCTGATCTCTCTCTTGCCGTTCATTGCTGTGTGCCTCCAGACTCTGCGTACGAACATATATATACGAAGGTGCGAAGAGGCTTTTTGGCTTGGGATCACCACTCCCGCCGGCCGGCTCGACTTCTGATCGTCGATTGGATTGGGCGTTTTATTGCAGAATTTATTCGCCGTCCATTGCCCCTTTTGTCATTCATTGTGTTCGCCTTTCTCCCCGGATCTCGACTTGCCTTGACGAAGGATTTACATATCTTCCTCAGACACCGATACAACCAAGGTGGATTTGCCCATCCTCTTTTATCCGGGTGCTGCTCGCATTCGTCATTTCAACTACCTTCTACCTTCGCTTAACCCCCCCAACCTCCCCGGCTTATCTACCCTTTTCGACTCACCGCTGCACCCCACCCTTCACTTTCCACTGCGGCCGGATCAAAGACTCATATGTGACATCTCTTTCAAATGAGTGCTGTAGACTCATCAGTTTCAAGGTAACCGAGAGCTATTCCTTTCCGGTGACTCAGATTCATCTCCAGTCAGATTCATGGTCACACTTGCACTACTCAACCATTCAGATGAATCTGTATCGAGTTGAGATTTGATATCCTACTTCCCTCCTCTTGCTTGCAGCAAAGCATTGCTGTCTGGTGTCGGCAAATCGGTCTGTTCACCTTGAAAGTTGCGACCGGGTGAAGGCATACAAGATCTCGACGATTGTATTCGCAGACCAAGCAAGATAATCATGGCTTTTGACCAGAAACTCTGGTCTTTTGTAGCAGGGGTTGGGGGAACTGTCGTAGTCTTTCTCTTCACTCTCCCTTCTGTTTTCTGGGTCTTATCTCACGCCAGGGAATCAAAACCAAAACCACATATCTACGAGGATAAGGACGGACTTTCCACTGAGAAGGCAACGGCAGCATTCTCGAATACCATTCCAAAGCTTCTTCTTGCCTTCTTCGCGGCAGCTGGTATTTCCACTTCGATAGCTTTAGCAGTTCTGAGTACCGTTGGTGAAGATCATGGGATGTTTATTCATAACTGGCTCAATGTTGCTCAATGGGTAAGCACATGTGATGTAATATGCCGAAAAGACCCGAAGATGCTGACATTTTTAGGGCCTGCTCTGCTTCCAGGTAACTGCGCTACTATTTATTCGAGATTGTGTTAGGAGCTTCGACGTCGGCATTTGTGCATCACTTTCATCTCTTTTCCTGCTTGCAGTCATCCTCTTCCAAGATGGACTTATTGCTACGAGTTACTCGACCTTGGGAAGCTCGGCGGAAATTGGATGCCGCACTTCCCAGATCGGTTTTGCTGTCGTCATAGCCTTTTCCGGTGCCTCACTACCACGTCGTCCAGAGGTGTTCAAAAATGGCAAGATCGTTGATCGAATGTATACGGCTTCTGCCTTGAGTCGCTATAGCTTTGCCTGGATGGAACATTTGGTGCAATTAGCTCGCAAAAATAATCGATTGGAAATAGAGGATCTTCCCACTATGGATCATAATACTCGCTCCAAAGATCTTAGTGAATCCTGGGCTTCAAAGGAACGGCCAGGGAAACTCTGGTTTGAGATCATCTTCGAGCACAAATGGTCATTCATCCTCCAATTGGTTCTGACGCTGATTCAGGCGTTCGGAAATTTCGCTCCTCAATTTGTGACTTTCCATCTTTTGCAGATTCTGGAATCTCGACAGATGGGCCAGCCCGTGAGCACAGAAGCCTGGATGTGGGTTGCTACTCTTACAATTGTTACTCTTACATCCAACTGGATTGAAGCTTGGTTGTACTGGATCTCGTGGTCAAGCATAGCGATTCCTATTCGAGCCCAAATATCGGCTTTGGTCTTTCAGAAAGCGATGAGACGGAAGGACGTCAAGGGCGTGTCATCGAAAAAACAAGAGGAAGTCCTACAGAACGCCGCCTTAGTGGATGCCCCTAGTGAGACAGCCAGCGAAGATAGGCCTGAGTTAGACCAGGAAGATACGGATCCAAAGGGAAAGCAAACAACCGTCAACCTTATTGGTGTTGACTCCAAGCGGGTAGCCGACTTTTGCTCTTTCTGCAACTACTTCCCGGGCAGTGTCTTTAAGTTGATCATCTCGTTTACGTTTTTACTGACAATTATCGGCTGGAAGGCTTTGTTGGCTGGATTCTTGGCAATGTCTCTGACTATTCCAATCAACATATTCTTTAGCACACGATATGCCTCGGCGCAAGATAGGGTAATGAAAGTAAGAGATAACAAGCTAATAGTAGTTACTGAGGCACTACAAGGTAAGTTATCCAAGTCGGAGATCAAGATGATATTGATTATGACCAGGTATTCGCCAAATTAAATTTTCGGCTCTTGAGGCCAATTGGCATAAAAAGATAGGCGAGGTCCGAGAAAAGGAATTGATAGAACAATGGACAGTATATGTGTGAGTAAAATTAAGCCCAAATGATAAACTATAGCTGACAAATCCTAGTGCCCAAACTTTCTTGGTTTTGTAAGTGTTTCGATAACTACTTAGTGTCGTCGTCTAACCATCTATAGTTGTTGGATCGCCAGTCCCATTGCATTGGCTGCAACATCGCTGGCCGTCTATGCAATCATATACGGAGAACTTCTTCCATCTGTCGCATTTACAGCTATCGGCGTCTTCAGTAATCTTGAACTTACTCTCGCGGTCATCCCAGAGCTGACAACTGATCTCCTCGATGCCGATGTCTCTATTAAGCGAATTGAGAAATATCTACGGGCACCTGAGATTGTGAAGAATACGGCCGATGCACCAAATATATCGTTTGAGAAGGCAGAAATTGCATGGCCTTCTGATCAAGAGGAAGGCACACACGATGTCGACCGGAGATACGTATTACGGAATGTCAATATCTCCTTCCCCGAAAATGAGCTGAGTGTCGTGAGTGGTAAAACCGGAACCGGAAAAAGTCTTCTGCTGGCCGCTATTTTGGGAGAGGTTGACGTTTTATCTGGAAAGATCAATGTTCCTCGAGCACCTCCTCCTTACGAGGGTCATGATCACTTAGCTAACAAGGATAACTGGATCATCCCGTCAGCGGTTGCTTTTGTAGCTCAAATCCCGTGGATCGAAAACGCAACTATCAAGGAGAATGTACTTTTTGGACTTCCGTTCGACGAATCTAGGTACAAAAAGGTCATAGAGGTTTGTGCTCTGCGCAAAGATCTTGACATGCTTGCCGATGGGGAGCTTACCGAGATTGGAGCCAGCGGAATCAATTTAAGTGGTGGTCAACGGTGGAGAGTCACTTTCGCACGAGCTCTGTACTCTCGTGCCGGAATACTCGTCCTAGATGATATCTTCAGTGCTGTAGATGCGCATGTCGGTCGTTACATCTTTGAGCAAGCTTTAACAGGTGAGCTTGGTGTCGGTCGAACTCGTATTCTAGTTACACATCACGTAGCCCTTTGCCGATCCCGGACCAAATATATTGTCGAGCTTGGTGAAGGGACGGTCGAGAACGTTGGTTTCGTTCAAGAATTGGAGGCCACTGGTGCACTGCAAGAAATCATTAATCATGATGAGTCGTTGCAAGAAATCCGAGAAGACGAGACCGCTGTCAACTCCGCAGAGTCTTCTGACGACGAAGTTGAATCTGCTTTAAAGAAGATTGACTCGAAGAAAGCTGGCCCCAAGAGGTTTGTCGAGGAGGAGGCTAGAGAGCAGGGGAGGGTGAAAGGGAAGGTCTATTTAGAATACATGAACGCCAGTGGAGGCCCTCCTTTTTGGATTTTTGCTCTTTTTGGGTTCGCTTTGTTGCAAGTGCTGGCAACCGGTACGTTTTATATACTCTTCAATCCTGTTCAAGCGTCATACTAATATAATCTAGGGCGATCATGGTGGTTGAAACTTTGGACAGGTGAGAGCGAGCATACTGCTAGCCAAAACGCTTTTGTATACTCTCTCCAAGCTCATACTCTCACACCACACACTGTCTCAATTAATGCAACCGCTCCAGCAGCATCCTCGGATAATCTTGGCTATTATCTCGGCATATACGTCGCCATTTCAATTGCATCAGCCTTAATAGGAACATTTAGATATTGGTATATTTTCACTGGCTCCATCCGTGCCTCCCGCCGCCTGTTCGACAAACTCAGTTTCACGATTCTTCGCACTCCTCTCCGATGGATGGACACAGTTCCTCTTGGTCGAATCCTCAACCGTTTTACAGCAGATTTCAACGTCGTTGACGCTAAATTATCAGTAGACGTTTCCATGGGAGCTAACAGCCTCTTCCGCCTTATTGGCGTTGTTGTTGCTGGGTAAGCACTGTAGCCCTCTTTCTAATTCCTAAACATCTAAACAATCTAAATCTTTCTCCACAGTATGTTCGTCTCCCCATACGTCATCATTCTCTCTATTGTGCTCCTCGCCATCTGCCTCCAAATCGCCCGCATGTACCTTTCCGGTGCTCGCGAAGTTAAACGACTCGAATCCAACACCAAATCCCCCGTTTTTGAACAATTTGGAAGCGCCCTCACCGGCGTGGGCACTATTCGCGCCTTCGATAAATGCGATACTTACATTACGCGCATGTTCTCCCGTATTGATGACCACAGCACCTCGTACTGGCATCTCTGGGCTTTTAACCGCTGGCTGGGAATTCGTATGGCATTGGTAGGGGCCTTCTTCGCCACCTTCGTCTCCATCATGATTCTGCTGATCGATTCTATCGATGCTTCTCTGGCAGGATTCGCCCTTAGTTTTGCGTTGGAGTATGGACAGACGGTCATTTGGACTATTAGGCATTATACTAATGTGGAGCTGGATATGAATGCAGCGGAACGTATTATCGAGTATACGGAGCTACCCACTGAATCTCTCGAAGGAGCCGACCCACCAGCAGCCTGGCCATCAGAAGGCCGCCTTGAAGTCTCGGATTTGGTTGTTGGATATGCACCCGATCTCCCACCTGTGCTCAAGGGACTAACGTTTCGAGTCGAGCGCAATGAACGTATCGGCGTCGTAGGTCGTACCGGGGCGGGAAAATCCTCGCTAACTCTAGCTCTGTTCCGTTTCTTGGAAGCGAGGGAGGGATCGATCTACATCGATGGGATTGATATCTCCCAGATTAAGCTACACGCCTTGAGATCACGACTTGCGATTATCCCACAGGATCCTGTCCTATTCAGCGGAACGGTGAGGAGCAACCTGGATGCGTTTGACGAGCATACAGATGCGGAACTACGGGATGCGTTGGTGAGGGTCCATCTCATTACGGCGGAGGAGGCGGAGACGTTTAATTTGACGGGCGGGACGAGCACACCGGGGAGCGGAAGTATCAGTCCCACGTCTGGGATTCCCGCGAAAACGAAGAAGAACAAGAACCTCTTCACGAGTCTGTGCTCGAAGATCACAGAGGGGGGACTGAACCTCAGTCAAGGACAGCGACAACTGCTCTGTCTCGCGCGCGCGATCGTGAGCCGACCGAAGATCATGGTGCTGGACGAGGCGACGAGCGCGGTGGATATGGCGACGGATACGCTGATCCAGCGATCGATCCGCGAGGAGTTTGGCGACGCGACGCTGCTTGTCATTGCGCACCGCCTGAGCACGATTGCGGATTTCGACAAGATCCTCGTGATGGAGGATGGGCGGGTGAAGGAGTTTGGGAGCCCGGCCGAGTTGTGGCATCGAGATGTTGGGGGCGCGTTTAGGGGCATGGTGCGGGAGAGTGGGGAGAGGAGGAGATTGGAGGGGTTGATTTTGGGGGGGAAGGGGAAGGGGAAGGGGAGAGGGTAGGGGAGAGGGTAGGTAGATTGGTGGGTTTTGTGGAGGGCTGGGGTGGGGGATGGATAGGTGGTGGGTGAGGTGATGGTTCAAAATAGGGTTGGATGGGATGGATGCATAAAAGATTGCGTGGCATTTATAATCTATTTCTTGTAGAGAGATATCTCCGTTGGTTTTCCGTTTCTTACCTACTCTTAACAAAAATAAATTGCGTTCTCTTTAGCCCTATAGTTCCTAGAACTAATCGTACCTGCGCACTATATACAACCCTCTGAGTGAGGCGTTGAAAGGCACTATTGAATAAGAATAAGTTAGGGCTTTGCAGGTTTAGAAATAGAGAGAGGCTGTGAGTATGATATTAATATCTGACGAGCTGTCGGATAGACGCATGGAGAAACACTTGTCATTTTCTCCCACTTCTGCAATTCTCTTTCTGTAAGAGGGATATTATATTGTCTTTATGGTACAAAATACTTTATTATATACTTGAAGTTCATGTCTGAAATATCAACGTTGGCAATGTGCATCTGAAAATGTATACATGCGACGTTGTCAATTGCAGAGCCTTAATCTTTGCCAAAAATTGTTATGACACTCTTATAGCTCCCCTCTTAACCCATGACCTCCTCATCACTTCACCGTCTCCGATCTCAAAATCCCAGAACCCGCCGCGTGGGGATTCACCAACATTCCCTCCTTCACCCTCTTATCAAACTTCGCGCTCTTATCAAACACAATCTCCCACTTCTCGCATCTGGCAAACTCCGCCGCGGGATCCCGTCCCTCTTGTAAGCTCCAACTCTCTACGCCTTTCAGGTCTCTAAACGCCTCCGTCCCCTGGTACTCCTCTATATCCATAACCTTGTCTACCAAAGCCTGATAAACACCAATATCCCGATCCCACTTCCCCTCCCTCAACCAAGCCTGCCTCAACCCCTCAATTTGCCTCCTAGCATCCCCAGCGCTAACCTCACATAACTCATCTTCATCCTCCTCCTCCTCCTTTTCTTTCCTTTCAACCATCAAATTCAGAACCTCCTCGTGGACTTTCATTGCATCCTTGTACCTCTTGACCTTCTGAAACATGCTAGAAAGTAGATTGTACATCTCAAGGGCAATGGGGTCAAGAGCATTGGCACGATGCAGGTTGAAAATAATGTTCTCGGAGAGGTCTATCGCTTGGCTTTGGTCGGAATTCAAGAAGCGGGCTTGCGCGAGGAGAGAACCGATGCTCGTCGTCATTTTAGGGATCCATGATTTTTGGTTTTCGCGAGAATACCAAAGGATTTTTAGTAGTCGCTATGTTTTATGTTAGCATTATAGTCCCATAGACAGTAGCGAGATGGTAAGAGGGTGACAAAAATATCTTACCTCCAGCTGTGGGTAATTTTGTTGTTCGCCCAGCAGATCGATTAGACCATTTAATTCACTTGGCTTCAGTCTCACAAAGTTGACGTCAGAACCTTCATACAGGACCTCGTCGATAACATCTTTTGATAAGCTCCGTGTTTTAACATAAATATCGGCCTGGACGCTTTTTTGAAGTGTGGGGTGCTCGCGTAGGAGCAGGAGAGATGATAGCGCGAAGCCATATCTCATGCTTTGTCGGTTGTTGAATCCGCCATGGTGTCGAATGAAATTGAGGCCACATAGGCCAATATTGTAGGCATTATCTACTTCCTTTTTGTTGAGAAGCTCGAAAACAACTTTATTAACGGCTTTGCAGACTGCAATGCTCATATCTGTCTCCGGGTGCTGGCCAAGAACCTCAAGAAGACCAACGAGGAAGAGCATAGAGACATCAGGTGGACACTGGACAACACTTCGCCACCTAGAAAGGAAAATCTTGTGCATTTCTTCCTTTAAGAGTTGCACCTCACTCTTGCGCGAAGACTTGAGTAGTAAGATGTAGCGGCGTGCATTGGTTGACAGTGTTGCCCACTCGTCGCTCTCTGATTTCGAAGATAATATATTGGACCGATGGAGGATGATATCTCTAAGATAGTCCGACATGACTTGAGAATGGCTGCTTCCCTTGGAGCGCAGGAGTGTTGCTTCGAAAGCAACAAGAAAAACATAAGATTCTTTTCCGATTTCGATGTTGAGCTTGAATCGGGGTTCGCTTGGGCCGTAATCCTTGGAAGCAATCTGTTGATGTAACTCTTGGAGTAAGGTTTGTCCATCTGCTAGATTATTAGGTAAGTATGCCTCAGCGATTGTTTTTGCTGCGTGGAAAAGCTTCCATGTGAATTTTTCGGTGCTGAGAATGGCAATACTACTAGTCAAAAGTAAGTTGTTAATCAGGGTGGACGACTGTGTCGTTTTCTGTTCTTGGTGTGCCCGCACAAGCTCTCTAAGGCTACTCAATGTCTCAACATGAGAAGGACCGACAGTGCGGTTCAGAAGTTCGAAGTGTTCTTTAGCGGTTGCAAGAAATAGGGCCTGGCAAGCGGCTCGATCCGTATCTTCGCTGTGTCGTGCGAACCAGGAGGAACATTTCTTGAACACAGAGATAGCGGGCAGCAGAAGTCTTACAGAGTATATTTGCTCCCCAATAGACTTGAGAAGTCGGAATATCTCCACGGAGTCGGATTCGTGGTTTTCATACTCAGCCCACACGCAAAGTAAAATGTTTCCAGCTTCCTCAGATCTTTTTTGGCGGATGAGAAAGCTCACATACTGCAAGGAGATCTTCAGAGCCCAGATGTAAACTTCAGTGCTGGTTTGAGTTGAAAATTCTTGGAAGTGAGCAATCAGATGGATCCACAGGGTGACAAAGTGCTCCTCGGCCGTGAAAAGATCACCCTTTTCCTCGCAGGCTATGGCTAACTTCCGGATTTCGGCAATGCGATGAAAGCCCCAAGCCTCCTCTATTTCCGGGACATAGGCAAATATATATGCATCGTACGCCGACATTTCTTCCTCTTCCTTACGCTTGGTTAAGATGATATCAAGGTTCTCTAATTCTCTCTTTTCCTCCACAGGTTCCTTTCTAAACCGTGTGATTGTAATCTCACGCATGTCAGCCTGAACCGCCTCGGCTTTTGACATTTCCTGACAGTCGGTATAAAGAACCACCAGAATCCTAGAGTAGTAGATTATCATTTCGATAGTATGTTGCTCCTTGTAGATTTGGATAAGAGATCGAAGAATTTCCTCTCGGTGCATGAAAAATTCAGTGCGAGTAGTGATCTTTTCAGTACCACTGAGCTCAAGGAAGATCTTAGAGCAGCTTATCACTACTTCGGAGGGCAAGACGCCCAAACCAGTGTGCAGGGCATGATAGAAATGCTCTCTGGCAATCTCAATTCCCAGAGCAATCCTGCTAACATGCCCGCAGATGATTAGATTTTGTAACACCGACTCGTCTTTATCTCCAAAAGCCTGGAGCCGTATACGCATTGAAAGATCGTGCCACTTAGTAGCTTTAATCAAGCCCGTATGCGCTTGCCAACAGCACCATTCCATGAGTGGAAATTGCACCGAGTTGGGGAACGAACTTGTGAACTCTGAATTGAGCTCAAAATCTTCGCTCGACTTATAAAAGGAGGACATTTTGAAGTGCATAAGCCAATTTGTTATAACGTATTGTAGTAAATCATCGGTTCCAAGTAAGTCTGTCTTATTATCGATTGGTGGACGCTCGAATGAAATTTGGGTAGGCTCAGTAAGTTTAGGCTTACAATAGGCGAGAATTCTTAGCGTGAAGTCAGCTTGGATGGCCTGTATGCTTGGAAACTTCACCCTTCGCTCTGCCATATTTCGGAGATATTCTCTTACTGCATCGTGTCGAATTTGGACGACACCCCTGCGTATTGTGATGAGATGGCCGCCCCCAATATCGAGGAACTCAGAAATATTGCTGCTTTCGCTCACATTTGTCTCCTTTTGCTTTAAAGCCAGGAAGAGACTTCTGATTTCCTCTAGGGCTAGAGGTCGCTTACTGACAAGTAGCCACTGTAGCACAAGAGCAAGCTCCCTCTTCCGGAAATCTTCAGTTGCCCGAAATACCAAATCATGGATCAACTGATGCAAGGTTTTCGGAGGCTCCTCCTTCATTTTAACTGCTTTGAGGAATGCATCCCGAGAGTGTTCAAGGGTTACAGACTCTAACATGAGTCGCACCCACAGGAAATTGCTCTTGGCTGCCTGGTACCATCTCTTCAAAATCTCTTGCTTTTCGTTATGGTCAAGGGCCTGGAAATGTTGAAATTTGCAAAGGGCATTTTCTGCAACGTGGATTATGTCTTGACGAGCAGATTCTATGTCGACCTCTATGACGTGAGCCCCCAATTTATCTAGGTGTGTATATTTTCGAGCCAACACGATCGCTTGGGCATTTTTATGTTGTGAAACGATTTGACAGATCTTGCCGCTAATCGCAGTAACATTCTGAGTACCGCAACGATTATCAAGTCCGTCGATGAGAAACATGAAATTTGTGGTTTCACTATTTCTGAGCCCAATATGAACAGCGTCCCAAATCTGGTCTTCTGCAGATGCCGAGTCGGTCGATGTAAGAGATGTACTATACGCCTTTTCCAGAGAGCCAAGTAATCTGAGATCACCAATGTTAACTTGAAGTAGCTGCAGTGCTAAAGACTTGGCAGTGGAGAGGGTGGTGCAGTGACTTGGAAGGTCGGAATCTAAAGGCTTATCTTAGTTTCGTGGAACGAAAATAGAACAATGGGGAAGTAGACATACCGAAGAAGATTGGCAATGTTTCGTGAGTTTTCTTCCCCACCGGTCTCCAGAGCCTCTCTGCAATCCATCTAGAGAGAACAGTCTTGCCACTACCCGAGGGGCCAGTAACAACAAGGATATCGTTATTGCCGTGAGAAAAGTCTAGAATATCTCTGTAGATCCATTCACAGGCGAATTCACCAGGGTGGC
The DNA here is from genome assembly GCA_000328965.1 of Ascocoryne sarcoides NRRL 50072. NCBI lineage: Eukaryota > Fungi > Ascomycota > Leotiomycetes > Helotiales > Gelatinodiscaceae > Ascocoryne > Ascocoryne sarcoides. The sequence continues at coordinate 337,357 of KB205949.1, read as the reverse complement.
TCTTGGCTGCAGCTCGACTGTCAAGGATGCTTCTTGTAACTCTATCTTTCTGGCCTAGCCAACTTCGAAGCTGGTTGATTTTTCCAGGGCTCCCCTTAAGTTTTTGCTCCCAGATGGATTGGATGATCTTCTCCCTGCCTTTGTACAAGGCTTCGAGATTGACACTGAAAACCTTGTTGAAGTCCAGAGAGACTACTTGGTCCGAAATGGTGTTTATCTGGAAATGATACCGTAGAGTAACATCTTGTACTAGGACAAGCAGTTCATGAAAGCCGTGATCAATATCCAAGCGAACATTTGGGTCAAGGAATTTGTAATTGTCGAAAAGGAAGTTTAAAGATAGTGCCTGTCTATTGAATACTTCAAAGGCTGCTTCAATTGCCTGCGAGTTGTCTGGGCCAAGCTGCAGCTTGTTAGCAAAAACCCCTAATATTGGATACTAAAGTTGATGGTTGCTCTGGAAATAGTTCGACTTCAACCTCGATAGGAAGTCTGTTATCTTACCTCAATCAAAGCTCGGCAAGCGGCAAGCATCAATTTTGAGCCGCCATTGTTTCCAGGAGTAGAGGTATAGATTTTCTTATCGTAAGCAGAGACTTGGCTAGCGAAGAACTTTGCCCATTCTAACACTTTATCCCATCTATTGAGCAGGATTAGTAGGTTTGAAAGGATTTGGTATTAATTATGAGACAGGATGAAGACAAGAATTGCCCCTCATGGGACCATCAGGCTTACCTACTCCCTGGCAGCGGCACAGAAACACGCCGTGCCTGGTTGATGAATTTCAAAAATGACTGGACTGTGATGGGGCTAATATGGCTGGCAACTTTGGGAAGATCTGCTCTAAATCTTTCTTGCGAGGTCCTCAGGGTTTCATTCAGCATCGTCGCTTGTTCATTTCGAATAGGACTGGGGACCGAAAGTTCCAATTTTGATACAACCTCTTTCCTGATAACTTGAACTTCAGTCGAAGTACTTGTTCGTGTAGAGTGCCTTTCGATATTTTGAGTTTGGGTGACTTTCTTTTGAGAGAGAATTTGAGACTGTTGGGCTTCTGCGGAGTGGCTATTAGTTGTAACCATAGCTACTGCTTGTGGGCGTTGAGCAGGTAGATTTAGCGTAGAGCTGCCTGATCCAGATAAAGTATTAAATTAGCATTGAAACCCTGACTAGGGGGTGCTGAGTTTAATGTTACCCACCTATAAGAACTTTCCGCATGTTTGACATGACGGTAGAGCCGGTGGGTGTTCCGCTAACAAAGACTTTGAAGAGCAAGAAGGATATGTTGGCCAAACGGCTTCCGGTGTAATGCGAAAAAAAGAGCTCAAAGAGTCGACTAAGAAAAAGGAGACGATCTCGGACGCCAGTTTATCAGCAAAACCGCGAGGGAACACAAAGGAAGGGCTGACCAGAGAGCCTCAGCCTCGTTAACAGGTGAAGAATACAATTTCCTCTAACAAGAGAGCTCGTGCAGGAATAGTAACCTCTAGGCCCTAGAAATGGCCACGTCAGATTGTGGTTTTGAAGTGATTCATCGGATGCAATACTCGGTGTGCTGTTTGAGAACTCTATCTGGACTCTAGGGAACCTTCTATGGATTAGCTACAAGCCACTCGGTCTGTCCGTTCTATTATCTACCAACCACCTTTTAGATACAGGAAGTTTTGAGCTACTGTAGCATAAATACACAGAAGGATGAGCCAAAATGTATCGCGAGTCCGACTTTATAGCATGCTGTGTACCGCCGTACACAAAACATGCAGAATAATTCGTAAGCCTGCCACCATTCACATGATGCCAGGCCTTCGCACGACAACGAAAACCACGAAAAATGTCCACGAGGCAATTTTATCTTGTCGAGATTCGCTAGAGAGATATGAATATCATTAGAAAATTCGCGCAGAGTACTGACTCGTTCTTGATGTTGGGCATCATTGCAGCCTCCAACTGAAGTGATGGAGTAACAAAACATTACCCCATAATCTAATTTAGCAAGCGCCATGAGAAGTTACTTTTGAGGGTCTAGAGAGATATTTTGTATAATAAAATGATGAGAAACATTCTAGCATTTAATTTGTTAAGATAATGAAGGTGTGGGGGTTAGATAATTACACATTAGCCAAGACTAGTCTGCAATAGGTTAGAACTAAGGCTAGGCGACTACAGGCACGTGATATTGCCAAGTTGCTCTCTTTCCTCCGAGGGTTTGGACCTCACTTCTTGGGTTTTTAGCTCTCTGCTCATGGAGCAACACCATGAACTTTTGTTTATATATATTACCAGCAGTTATGCAATGAACGAGTGACCAGGACCTTAGCCTCGACTAGCTGGCTTGAGTCTATACTATCCCAACCTTGATCTGATTCATGTTTGGGAGAACCACGATTCAAGGACCATGATTGCATCAAGGAAGTTCTTCGATCACCATGTGACAATGCCAAGCGATACATGGCAAACAATGAATGGTTGGGTGGCAGGCATGAGATGGCAGAATCCGGAAGCTTTTTCAACATCGAATACCCAAGCTGTGTATGAAATCACCTTCACCGGTATCAGCATTGGAGACCAAACAAATGCATCTCAAAATAGTCTATTAGGCAAGACTCCATTAGTCACTTTCACAAGTGGGTATGACGAGGAAATCAATGTACTGTAGTAAGTATGTAAGACCAACACGAGCAAGCAAATTTGTCATTTGCTGAGCCTACTGTCCCAGTGTTTTGCTTGCTACTTAGTACATTTTCATGTAATCTGGAGACCACGGCTTGCACGAAGATGAGGCAAGAGATAGACTTATGCGTTATTCGCGTTGGAATATGAGGTCACTTTCAAACTAGACCTTTTGTTGTTTAATGTTTTATGTTTGTTAATATCCGAAGTGCAGCCAGTATCGGGCGTTCAGCTAATCAAGGAAGTTGCCACTATTCAATGCAAAATTAGCTACTGTAAGGCGCAATGTGGTATTAGTACATTGTATCTTAAGTTTGACCAAGAATACATATTCCTTTGCCGAGCTATAGCAGCGCTTCGAGCTGTACAAACTAGAAAGGAGATCGGCTACGCAAGAGTTGAAGTGAATTCGAATGTGTTTTGACTTTAATTAAAGCCCCTTCCACGTTCAATCAGTTCTCGATATCGACCCCTCAACCCCCACCTTTCCACAACCGCTTGGTATACGGGTGGTTCGGTCCGGGCCGTCTCACATGACCTTATAAGTTGTAAGGTGCTTGGTCGTCCCCCGGCAAAAAAGACCGCACGGCCCGACTCCACACACAACTCATTACTTTCCCTTTCACATGCCTTCTGATATTTCTATAAAAGAAGCGGTCGCCAAAGGGTTGAGACAGTCCTAGCTCTAAAGACCAAGAACAACGAGTCAGATGGGCTTGACGAATGGGTAGCTTGGGTTCTATCGCGAATATGCTATCTAATTCAGGAAGAAAGTACCGTGGCTTTACCTTCCCCGGCCGAAGGTTCCTAGGTATCTTTAACTATGGAACTATTCTTTATGTATGCAACGTTAATCTTTGTATTTCCTAGTCAAGAACCATAGAGTATTTCCAATATGAAAGGTGCTAGATGTAAGATGAGAAAAAACTGGCCGGTTCTGGTACTGAGCAATAGGCTCAAAATCGAAGAACAAGAAGGCCCTACTCGATCACGACATTCTTAATAGAGATATTAGACTACTATAATTTGGTCATTTATTGCTCCGATTGAGAGCCGCGAACCCCCACCATTGGGTCCCATTTACTAGGGTTTCTCGAAAATTATCCGAGGCTGTCAGACTACAGATGCTACCGTCCAGATGCTACCGTCCTAATGGGGGGGGGGGCAAAGGTATTCACTTGCCGCCCTTCCCCATGAGAGTCCCTGGTAGAGACGGAGTATAATGCGGAAGGTAAACCAATATTTTAGGAAGGTAGTATTTGGGATTCGTTTGAATTATGATGCCACTGATAAGAATTCCGAATTAGGCAACTCGCTGCACTTAGACATGGTAGTAAACGATCTAGGCTTGCAAGACAGTTGTAAGGATGATGTTCGAATTATGTGCGCATAGTGTGAAATTTGAATACTGCGAAGGACATATAAGGTCCACTGTGAACTTTTGCTCAGAGCTTTCTGATCCATTACCTTCTCACAATTATCTCACGCGGACAAGCTTGAGCAAAGGGTCGGATTTTCAACCTAGTTTCCCTAAGTCTAAACCACAAAGTTTTCAACGATTCTGTCCCATCACAGAGACAAATTTCAAAAGTAAGCCCAAATCTATGTATGCCTCTCGTGGATACTCTATATTCAACTTAAATTCATGCTTGACCGACCTACTAGCTAGGACTAGTGGCAAGAGAAAAAGAATATTACTGACACATCAAAAATAGAACAAAAGGTCATTTTCTACTTCAAATAAAAAGGGTTCCTAGCTCGATTACTACCTCGCTATGTCTGTGGCACCTCCTTCAGAAGGTCTAGGCAGCAATTTCAACTACTTTCTTGCAGATGGTGGCAATGCTATTACGGGCCTCAATGTTGAGATTACTTTCGCCGAGCCACTTCTGTCTGCCTCCAATGGTTTTGGCTTTCAACTCAACGGTTATGCACGTAAGCAACCCTGAGATTTTGTTCTTGCACTTCCCTACATCCCTCCGTATCTACTTGTATACTCCATTTCACTCTACACGCCCCTAAAACCTTCTTAAATAGGAAAATGCTAACTCCCATATGCTGGTAGAGGAGCTTTCTGGCGCCCCAAGTACCACTCCAAACTGGCAGCAATACGTAGTCTTCACGGAACCCGGTGACAAGATTCTTTATGGTATCATTGACAACTGGAAGGGAACTGTCCCCGCCCGCACGGATGCTCAAATAATCAATGATGAGACCGAGATTACTACTCTGACCACGGCTAATGAGATACCCGCCGGTGCTACTATTAACATTGCTCCTATCTTCAGCTCTACCAATGTCATCACTGGTATTACTTATTCGTATACTCCTCCAGGTGGCGAAACTGTTTCTACATCTGTGACTCTAACCAACCTGGATGTCTACGGCACTAGTAAGAAGATCACTTCTGCATATGAATCTCCGATTTCCGCATTAACGTTCAACATCGTGGGCGACTACAATGGAAACGACGGCGTCTTTACCTCGGGCTCTGGTACCATCGTCTACAAAGCCAATCAACCTCTGACTGTGCTGACCACCGAGCCGAGCTACACCGCGTTCCAGGATGGTACCGGCGAAACGGCCAACACTGTCTATGGCGAATTACCTGTGTCGGACAGTACCACGATCAATCAGACTTGGGGAATTTCGGCAGTAGGAGTGCCAAAGTTCGGGCCAGCCGTTGGCCATAAATTGCCGATTCCACCCAGTAGCAAGCAGAAAAGAGGACACAGATTGCCGATTCCCCGGCATATTGTGCGCATGAATGAAGGTAATTCGCCCAAGATATCTTTCTGGTTCAAAAGCTGACACCCATTTCAGCAGAGTACGAGCGAGTGAACAAGGTTTAAAAAGAAAATAGTTACTGGTGAAGAGTCAGGGTAATGTCTGGGAGGAACATTATGGTTGTCTGAGAGTTGGCATATTAATGTAAAGTGAAACATATTTATGCGTTGTTATAATAACTTCCTTGGATGAGATTTGTAAATTGACGTGAATATGGTGGAGTATAAGACACTTTCCACTTCATCCAATTTCTCAAAGCCGACGAGCCAGCATCGATATCGTTGAGCCTAACCACCATTCCAGACATGGAGGTTTTTGAATCATCCATTCAACCCGCACACGCGGAACAAAATCTAGCAGACAATCGCTGAAATGTTTTCCAGCAGTGCCAGCATATCACTCCCTGTTTAAATCTTTCGCTACTTTTGAAGGCTTTCTCAAGCTCCCAACGGTAATCAACCCTGGGTCTTTGTCTTTGTGCTCCCCTTTCCATCACCAGCAGTTGTGCAATGAAAGAGTCTGCAACCAGGATCTTGGCCTCGGCTCGCGCGTTTACTATCGTGATGGCAAACATTATTAGCCAGGTAGCACTATAACAGTGCTGATGTTGTTAACGAGCGACCAGTTATAATTTTATTAAAGACTAAACATTCATTCCAATTACTACCCCACCTATATCCTCCCCTTCTGTTTCCATATACTATTTTCCACTACCTTAAGCATCTCTCCAAACTCTGCTCTTCACTTGATCTCACTTTTGAAATTTCCCAACCGAGTCTATTTATGCCTATTTCTCATCTCAGTCTCTTGTCTCTTCGTGGGTGGGCAGCGAACTTACGTCAAAGCAGAAATAGATGGAGTTGCAGATCACACCGGTGATCGTATACAAGGTTCTTCCATTATCCTTGAAGCAATTGAAGTTTGTCTCGTCGTTGAATCCAGTGCCAGCAAATGCACCAGTGGCCTACAGTTCCCACCAGACAATCAGTTACATATCTTTATCTTGTTTATATTCAACAAAGAGTAAATGGTTTAGACTTGTAAGCCACAGAATTACTCACCAAACCCTGGCCACCAGACTCAATGTTCGAACAGAAAGTCTCCCCACTGGATTGGAAAGTCCCGCAGACTTCCTGTCCCTCCCATATCACGTCACCGTTGGAGACGAAAGCAGTTGCATCAGGATGCTCCTGGTTCTGGGAGCCGGATTTGGCGTTGGAGTAGTAGTCCATTTCTGAGAAGAGGATTCCAGGCTCAAACTCATTGCAGTTGGAAAGGTAGACGCCCTCGTTAGAGGCTCGTTTTGCTTTCATGACCTCTGAGGAAAGGGGGGCCGGGGAGGCGGACGTGAGAGTCAGGATACTGGCGGCGGAAAAAAGGGTGAGAAGGGCTGTTTTGAAGAACATGTTGGGCTAAAGTTTGGAGTTGTTTGGTTGGGAGTAAATGAGACCCTCTGGTTTTGATTTTGTTAAGTGAGTTTGAGTGAAGTGAGAAGCTTGTTGTTTGTTGCTGGAATGGAAGAAGACTTGACGGAGTTTATATAGTCGAGTTCTAAGGGTAAGGGGCTTCGATATGGGAGCACCATTTAGGTAATGAGGGATCACTTAAAATGGCCTTGAAGCCTGATTTGGAAACATTGGCATCGCAAGTGCTTCGACGCCTTTCACAGTTGCACTCAGCCCTTCACGATATTCACCGACATTAAGCACAGTGAGATTTTGGTGTTACTGGCTCACACTGACCGGAAGACTACAGCCATATTCTCCCACCATTCCTATTCACTTACACTGCATTCATGATCCATCTCTCCACAACGTGTTGAAAATACGCCTCTTCGGCAGTCTCGTCATGTGCTGTAATGGAGAAAAAAAGCTTTCGGAAAAGAGTGCCGGAGTTACATTGTGCTTATTCGCCGTCTGACAGCAGTTTGGGGTAAGCTTCAGTGAAACTCTACAATGGGGTTAATATTATTTTGAATGGAGGAAGATGGAGTCTTAGGTAATGGAAATGGAAGGTGATGATATGCATACACGAAAGTCAATAAGCTTAATAAGTGCAGCCGCGGGTATATTCTCTGTGGAGAAAGCCCGACCACCTTACCGGATATTACCCTGCCAGTCAAAAGACCCTTAGGATGAGACCTAGACTTCAGCTACAGTTCAGTTCTAGACTGCTAGAAATGCTAGGAAAGTGACCTTGTCTAGAACAGACACGTGTTCATAGTTAAAAATGTATTCATCGATTTCTTAGGATCAAACTTAGGGACTTTATTAATAAGGTTACAAAAAGTTTTGTGCAATAAGTAAAAGAGGAAAAGAATAGCTATCATATATCCTTAACTACAGCAGGCAACAAGGTCAAAACAGAGCACTTATAAGTTTGTAGTCATGTATCACGTGCTATCTACATCGAACAATCATTGGAAAGGAGGCACCCAGCCGGCTTTTAGGCCTAACAGTAAGCCTAGAATAATTATTTCCAAGTTGAATATAATAATAAGACTCCTACGCAGATGAAGCCTATTAGTCCAGAATAATAATCAAGTACTAAGTACATATCGGAGCAAAACTTGAGTTTCGGCCCGACCCGAGTACGGTACGGGGTAGATACCCGATTCAAAGCCAGCGGGGTATTGTGATGCGGTCTTGTGGAAGCAATTTTGAGGGGCTGGGCACTAGGAGGATTCTACCATTGCCTTCTTTACGTTAGAACGGTACGCACAGCATTATTACATGCAGGTGGTGGGGTTTTGAGGGGCACATCGGGTTAGGGATCTCGGTAAAGTGGGTGTAAAATTGAATCAGGCGGTTAAGTCGTATTTTCCTTCGAAGAGGGGAGGCTGACACTGACGATGTCATGGAGCTTCCGTTTTGTGCCTTGGATACGGTGAATTATCTTGCTTAGGATTCAATTCCCTGCATCTCAAGGTTAGAGCTCATTTAATATCTATGGAAGTTTAATCCTATTCCGTTTACCCTTTCTGTGGATAAATGAAGCCGTATATTAAAAGTACAGTCAACTATTTTGTTCTTTCCAGCATTCTGAGCTTATTTTCGCTCCGTGCCCGCACATGAAGCACAGTTTCTTATGAGAGACAGCCAAACACAGTCATTCTTCTTGCTGGGGTCGTTCGAACTGCCGCAGAGGGACACGCGGGGATGACAAGAATATAACGGAACATAGCTCAGCCGCCCGTCTCTGCCCCTGCATGCTCTTCGCCCAGTCCTATCAAGCGGGAGAAATGAATTGCTTAGACATGAAATTGTGACCAAAATGATTACTTAAGTACAAATCAGCTCTAGCTATAGATAAATAATACCCTCTCGTTGCCATATAACTTTATTCAACAACATCCACTTCGCTTATTTTGATCACGTCATCTTCGACACCTCGGTCAATATTTCTCTCTCTACCCCGTAAGACCCGTCAGAGAGCAGCTACACAGGACTTCAAACCACAAAAAAGGAATAGGATTATGGGCTTGCAAAACTTTTTCCCTTTGCAGGATATTGCAGAGCGGGGTAGATGAGCTAAGATCTTACTGCAGCCGTATGGATGCATGTACTTCAGTTCCACGACGGTCGGTCATGTGAAATGCGAAAAGAGATATCTAATCGTGCATTGTATGTGTCAATCTGCTCTTGTGCTAAAGTAGTTTTTTTTCATGTAGGAATACGCCGGCTAGAACATCGCCAGCATCTATTGTGTTCAAACTACTTTTACTTCCTCAAGATCGTACGAGGAAGTTCGTTGGTTTCCTCTTGAACGCACATATAAAACAGAGAGGATGAAATGACACTCAAATTTCTAGTCATTCACTGCAGCCTTGCATTTCGTTCTTGGAGTTATTTTGATTTCCACGAGCTTGTCTTTTGAATCCGAGAAGGAAGATGCCGACCTATACATACCTCGGTCTTTTACGCCTCTGCATCTTCATATTACCCATATGTTTCCCTCCTTCATCCCTATCTCTCCTTTACTCTTTCTTTTTTCATTCCCACTAAAAGCCCCTATCTGAAAGCCGAAGTGAAACTTCAAAGTATCTGCATATACGAAGATTACATTGGAGGACCGTGGTGCGGGATGGAACTAAGAAATAGTGGCAGATGTTTAAGGTACGTAAAAGTGTCTATGCTAACACGTATTAAGTTCCATCGTCTATTTATTAGAGAACACATACTTTTGACTCTTCCTGCAGGTATAAGTTTGTCCATCATGTGCCTACTTCGCATCGTTAAAATCTTACTCAGATCTTCATTTAGACTTGCAACTATCTATACTTAAACCTGCACTGAAGTCCTCCCTCGTGTAAAATTTTCATGAACTCATGCTCTGACTTATTTACTCCGAAAACCAACTATGACTGTCATCTCACTCCACGGTTGACCGGGACCTCAACATATTTTGACGTTCTTGATTTCTAGTCTTCTTCTAAACTCTTACTCTCCATCCCAGCAGGGAAGCAGAAATATTCTAGAAATATGTCCTCATAAAATCCTTCCGTAGATGCCTTTCTTCAAAGCTTGGCCTCTTTAGACCTGATTTCCTACCTAATACCGTACCGGCGGATCATTTTACCATCACGTGCTTCTTGCTCAACCTTTCCTTCCTTACATCTTCATCTGCCCCTTCAATGGTATCGCTGGTTGAATGAGCCCCGATCCTTCACAGGACCTTTTCAAGAGGTGTGCATAAATACCTCTGCTCATAATCATTACTCTGCCCTTGACTTCGTAGTCGTCAGTCCCAACTCAAAACTTGGTCCCCAATACGCCCTACTCGACGCCGTCTCTTCCTTCCTCAGTTCAGTATCCCTCCTAACCTCTTTCTCTATCTCCTCCCTCTCGCTATCTCCCGGACTCTGCTTCTCGTCCTTCCTCTCCGAGGCTCCAGAAATAGTATCCACAATCCCATCACCATTGACCTCTCTCATCGTCGCAACACTCCTCTTTCTCTCCCTCTCCCTCTCCATCTTCCTCTGAAGCGCCACGAGCTTATCTACTTTCTCTTTCAGCTCTACCTCTGCCTTCTCGCTCAATATTTTAGCATGATGACACCTTCGATATACACCCCATCCACCAATCGCCAACCCCACCACCTCCCACGCAAACAGGACCGGCAACGCAATATGCAGTTTTGGATAGCATCCTCCCGACCAGATATCTGTTAGTGCAGTATACACTTCATGTGCTGGCAACGCATATCCCCATCTGTAGAACCCTGGACTCAGTTCGAAAGGGATGAGAACGCTCGTAATATTCAAAACCACCCAGGAAATCATCCCCATCGGCATCAAGGGAGGCGGCATCACAATCGTCAAGAAATCCAACGCCAGGAAATTGACATGCGCAAATAGCCACAGCAGCATCCACGTCTCCACAAACTGAGCGCCATTAACCGCCCATCCAGCCTTGAACGCCCAGATGGCGCCCGTAGTACACAAACTCCCACATAGCGTATAAATGCCCGAATTCGCATTCCGGTATAAGATAATCCGATGCGGGTACAACCTCTCGTAGATCTTTGTATTCTGATACAAGCCGTTGATGGTTGCTAGGTAGAAGAATTCTTGGATGAGCATCAGGACAATGACCATAGTGTTGTAGACGACTCGGCTCCCCTGAACAGTCGGTTTGATGTTGTCGCTTGTAAGGATCCATGGGTTTGATAAGATGGAAACGGAGTCGGTGGAGTTATAGTTAAGAGAGGTATAAAATATACGGGCAGCATTAGAAAGCGATTGGAGGTTAGAGGAAACAATACTATCGGCGTAGGTAGGGTAGCGAACTTCGTCCCAGATGTAGGTTAGAATGCCAGTTCTGTTGTATGTCGCCGCTATTGAGGAGTTTGATAATGCGGCACTAAGTTGCGTCGACGTGCCCGGCGAAACGTAGAGAGCGGCCCAGTAATTCCCATTACATATGGTTTCTCGTAAAGTGGCGGGGGTTGGAAACTGAGTAGCGGGCTGTTGTTGGATGGTAGAGAAAGTGTTGCCTTTGAGACTATTGTAAGCCAGGTTGATTGACTGGCCGATGGCTCCATTGTCGTAGTCTACAAAGAGTATATTGAGGTTATGTTGATGTTCGGCTTGTTGGAACAAGGAGCCAAAGATGTAGCAGAAGAGTACTAGGAAGAGAACCTGTAGCATCAAAAATGAGATGCCAGCTTGACGAAGGAAGGCCCATCGCATGTCATGGACGGCGGGATCGCTGCCATGAAAGCGCCCTTGGCGGGCTTTGGGATAGCGGTTGAGCTTCATTTTTGCCAGGCAAAGATGAAGAGTAGGTGCTGACACTGGTACCTGGTGGAAGCTTCCGATGGCTTTAAAAAAGCCTCATTGAAGGAGATGATATAAAGTAGACAAAGGAATGAGCTGGTTTTAGCGCTCAGCCTCATGCACGATGATTAGCAAGCGGAATACGAAGTAAGTGATTGGTAAATGAGTGGATTAGGGGGTATATCTGGTGATTTATAGATTGCTAGAACTACAAATGCCAGAGTAGACCTTGGTTTTTTCATATCCATTTCGCCTAATAGTTAAGGCGAAGTGATTCAGAGAAACGTCGACTTCGGCGAATGGTTAAATGGTTTTGTGGAGGCAAAATCGGCATTAAAGCATCGCCGACGACTACAAAGGATTTAAAGAACAGAATTTAATATTGCGTTGCCTGGTTTAACAGTTTAAGGGTTAAAAGAGTCTATAAATGAATAGTTTTAATACAAAAATAAGAACTTGCTTTTTTAGACTTCTCATACGTAAATTGTAAAGCCCACGAGCTTTTAACTCTTAATGATAGACAAAAGCCTCCCCTGTTTATGGGACCGCACTGAGCATTGTCTGGTCTGTGTCTCTAGTCAAGGGCCTTGCATTTCTTGATTTTAACGTTTATTCTGCGGGCGCTAGACAACAGCACCAACCAAGTGGAAAGCCTTTAAGCTAAAGAGCTTAACTATTGGACGCAGTATGGGACAATCCTCGCTCTGAATTATTAGGCGAATCCAATCATTCGGATCTTGTAAACTGTTATTGAATATAGGAGTAACGTAATATCCGAAGAAATTCTCGAAAAGAAATAGAGATATCACAAGTTCCAGCTCTCCTAACTTAGGCCTAGAAAGTTAGCAGTTACAAGGTGTCCACCATTCGAGACTCTCATCCCCCTTTCTGCTGGGAACTAAAGATAAATTCCGAGATCGGATGCGAATTGTGGCTTCAAACTAGGTGCTTTTGTATTCTCTTTCCATTTCCTCGATATGAAAGCCCTCTTAATAATTTTGACGTCCATCAATACACTTCTTCCTAGTCATTGGTGTAAAATCCATCTTGGCCGCCCATGGTATCGTATTTCAGAACTCCATAATGATGCTAATATCCCAAACTCCAACCCCGCCCTCCTAATACATTCTACTCTACTCATCATGCTTAGGCCCTTGCCGGCGAACAGGTAGCGGCGTTATTGTCCAGCATTGTTATTATCCGTCCATTCAAATTCTACCTCGTGTTAGCATCTGGGTAGCTTCGGAGGAGGAGGAAACGCACTCTGTCTGCACATAGGGCACTGGCCCTTTGAAGAATCTTGCTTAATCCATTCAAGAATGCAATGCTATTCCAAGTCAGCCATGCCCTTTCTATTCATCCCCACGAGTCGGCCACCGACCATATGAAAATTGTGCCCGCATTTGCCAGAAACTATCTTCGGATATCAGCCGCTGCTCCCGCGCTCCAAACCCTCGAGGGAACCTACGCAAGCTGCAGTCATCTCCGGGATATTTGCACGTAGGACATGTACCGTCGAAATGTACCTGGCAGATACCACAAACGTCGTCGTCGGGGATATCCCATCGCCAGGTCGCGACCGCATTCCACTTCCTGATCTTGACCTTCATCGTAATTGCGCGCCCAAGCCCATCCGCATCCAAGCTCTGGGAATATCCTCCTCTCTTGATCGTTGCCCCGAGGTAGTCGTACCCGTGTCGATATCGCAACTCGATCAATTAGTGTTATTGTTGTTTACAGTCGGTCGTTTCGTGACTTGCGCTTCCCTTCTATCAGCGGCCTTCACGTGCCGAAGTTCTTATCTCCCGGACTTTTTTCTCTTTCTCCTCACGTTCCCGACTCTCCTAGCCACTCCTCAACGTCGGTACAACCTCAATACTTCTTCTCCCATCTTTCGTTTGTTTTTCAGACCTCGACGTTCCCCCCGTACAGCTTCATATCTATCCAACGTACGACCACACCCACTCTTGAGCCCTTCCATGAGCTCCCGATAACCGATTCTTCGCACGCCATGGCGGCCGCCATACTTTCTTCCTCTGCGAGATCTTCCCTCTTCTCCCACTCTCGCTCCCAATTCCTTCGATCCGCCTTCAAAATGTCGACAACCACCGCTAGAAGATCCCTGTCCTCCTACCTCGTCACCCCGTTTGAGCTACAAGAAGCGCTCAAGAAGAACTCACCGTCCAAGATCTCCACCGCCCCGCGCACCGTCGCCGTTTGCGCAACATGGTTTCTTCCCAATGATGGCCGCAATGGTCTTGATTCCTTCCGCGAGAAGCGTATTCCCAATTCGAGATTCTTTGACTTGGATAAGGTGATTGACAAGCACTCGCCATATCCTCATATGCTTCCTTCCGCCAGTGATTTCGCAAAAGCAATGAGTGCATTGGGGATTAAGAGAGATGATACAGTTGTTGTCTACGACTCGCATGAGCTGGGCATATTCAGTGCGCCGAGGGTAGGATGGACCTTGAAGGCCTTTGGGCACGATTCCGTTCACGTTCTAAACAACTTTAAGCTCTGGGTGGAAGAGGGCTACCCAACAGAAAGTGGGGAGTTTTACGACGTTGATACTTGCGCCTACCCAATCCCCGAATTTGACGAGAGCAAAGTAGTGGATTTTGAAGCTGTTAAGGAGATTGCGCAGGATCATAATAAGGAGGGGGCGGAGGGAGTTCAAATTCTGGATGCAAGGCCTAAGGGAAGATGGAGTGGCAAGGAACCGGAGCCGAGGCCGGGATTGGAGAGTGGGCATATACCGGGGAGTATATCGGTGCCAGTTTCTGACCTCCTGGATCCCGTTAAAAAGACACTGTTGCCTGGGGACGTACTCCGGAAGGTTTTTGAGAGTAAGGGCATCGATCCAGCGAAACCAATTATCAATAGTTGTGGGACGGGAGTGACGGCTGCGATTATCGATGCGGCGTTGACGGAAGCGAGGTTTGGGGAGGAGAAAAACAGGAAGCTATATGATGGGAGCTGGACGTAAGTTATTCTTGATTTTCATTGTGATCTAACGCCCCTGCCTATTTGCACTTTATATCTTCTTGTTCCACTCTTCTACCTCAAGAGCCCTACTAACATGATACAGGGAATGGGCACAACGTGTAAAACCGTCGGATAATTTGATCATCAAGGAGGAATAGGTAAAGGCGAATTAGGTTCTTGCATTTCAGCGCTGGCATGTGTTGATGGATACCCGGGTTCTCTCCTCTTTTAAAATATGTATATGGTTTTCTAAATGTATACAAAAGGTTTCCTGCTCGTTGTTGCTGCTTCTGCTGCACTTCTCTCCGCCTCGAGGGACTGATATGGACTTATCAGCTAGACAAGTAACTTCCCAGTTGGCCAAAAGGCTGGTCGTTGATCTTTCAAGGCACATTGTGCTTGCTTTCAACTGACTGATAAAGATTCCTCTCTAAACATCCGTTCCAGAAGAGTTCATGGTTCGTGTGTTTTCGTCAAGTATCATAGACGCACACCACCCTGGTAACTACGTCTAAACTTCTATATGAGCCCACTCCTGCTGATCTCAGACAACCTCCAATATCTCGATATCCTAACACCATTAAGGATGAAATAATACACGGGGGGCTCGTCCTCGTCCAAAGTCACGAAAGTAAAGTCATTTACTTCTATATCTAGAACGATGGGTGCGCGGTTATGTTTTCTTGGTATTCCAAATCGGAGTCGAGAGGAGCAAGGGAGTTGGAAATAGGATAGGGGAAATGAATTGAATATTTTATGAAGGCGTTGTTGCTGTCGAATCTGGTTGTCTTACTGCTGAATTCCTTGTTGAGGTATTTTTCTTAGAAGAATTGCATTTGTTCTTATTTTTCTCCCTCCCTCTCGCTCTCTTTCTCGTTCAAGTTTGAATAATGGTATGCATCAAGCGTGTTTGAAATGGATGTTGCAATCAGTAGGTAGAAATCTCAGATAGCCTTGCGCCTTGTGATTCAGTGCGAAATGGTTGCTAGTTTGTTCGAGGGGATTGTGGGGTTTATATAGCACACCAGGAGTATGAAGAGAGAGGTGCGTAGAGGTGAATATGAGATCGGGGTAAGTCTGAAGTACGATCTACTAGCTTTTATTCTGCGTATGAATCTTTATTCTTGTTTGGTGCGTGGGGTTAACGGAGTGACTTAAGGGTTTGAGAGGATTTTTTGGTATGGGGAGCTGTTAGGCTAGGGGAGAAGGGGGTATAAATATCCCTTTTCATTTCAGAAGGTTTGGCTTTACTTCATTTGGATGGAGTCGCAGAGCTGTTTATTGCTCCTATTGTGAGTTATGCGCGTTTATAACTTCTACTTTCTACTCTATCAAATAGTTAATCTCAATTCTTTCGGTTCTGAATTGGAATTGTAAGACGAGAACGGGGAGGGGTGTTTGAGATACCTTTTTCCTGGATAGATTACTGAGTTCCTAGATTTTTGCTGTCGATATTCTTGTTATTATTATAAGATTTCGAGAGATTTTCAGTCTACACTGAAACCATTCTGGCGTGAATGATTAGAGAATGAGGTTGTGCCTTGATTTATTTTTTCTTCTGTGGGGTTTTCGGACGCTCAGGTAGCTGGGAATATCAACTACTGGCCAAGAAAAAAAGGGTATTTGAGACCGGACATGCCACGGTTTTGTAATAATTAGTGGTGGTTTACTGAGATCTAGAGGGTCATATAAGTTTATATAGGTATGGTGAGGAAATAGACGGGTTAAGTGGGGTTGCTGTCTTGTTGTTTTAGGGGTTGTTTGATTATTTTTTGCCTGCACTTCCTTTGCTGTAAGCACTAGAAGTTATAAGGGTATCTATTGCCTAGCGATATTGCGGTTACAGAGGAGGGAAAGACAAGCGAGTGTGGAGGATGAAATTTTGTATAAATAGCTCTTGAGCCTTACTTTCATTCCACAACTCAGGGGAAGACTATAGATAAATACGACGATGGGGATAAAAATGGATGCTAGGTAGACTGAACTTCTCCTTCTAAGCAGGTTACCCACCTCGTCCTCATATAATAATTGCTAGACTTTATGCTACGGTTCGAAGTTTCAAAGGTGTCTAATTTCCTCAAAGCTGATCTTTAATCTCGTTGATGTAATGAACCACCAGAGGTGAAATGTTGTTGTTAAGCGTAAATATGCTGTCACTGAATATCTTTTCCAGTGAGAGCATATGACATAATCCTCTCTCTACCTTCTATCCTCTCCTTTAAGTTTTCAACCTTTGGACCCGACCTTTATAAATGGGATAGGATAGTCTATATGTAAAGCTTTTAACTGTGACTAACTAGTACGGACTGTCTCCACTAGGTTTGTGTCTAGGCCCACACCAAACTGGTATTGAGAGATATTTATGGAAAAGAAGTGAAGCTCGGTGAAGTAAAACTTACGGCTTGGATAGCATAGCCTAGTAGGAAATGATATTAAAATTGATTTTATCTTGAAATTGGTAGAGTGAAAGGTTTTCAGATATACCAACCTTCTCCCTCAAGCAAAGAATACTTGATTTCTTTGATGCAGAGATCAAAGCTTATAAACTTATTCACCTTATTTGCTCGAATGCTCCATTAAGTTGGTAGAGTACATATTCAATACCCGAAAATCGTGAAGTGACTGCTTTAGACATCTACACGTGATTTGGCGGGGTAGTAGTCCTATATGCCATGCACCAATGTTCTCTTCGGTTCAAACGTCCGAAGCTTTACGGTTATTTCATGTGATATTAGACTTAAAGCTGCTGACAAATGATTCTTTTGCGGTTGTGATTTTTACATATAAGGGTATAAAGGTCAACATAGCACATAACCACGGCTGGCTAACAGAAAACCCTTCAAAAACACCTTGCATTTCGTAAAGCTATCTATCCGTATGCGTATGGTAACCATCAGAGTAAGGCAAATACCACATAAGGGTAACGAAAACAAACTTTTGATAAACAGCTCGCACCCCTAGAGCCTAACAAGCCATTTTTCCACAACAATAGAAAATGATGAGTGGAAGTCTGATGATCAGGCCACGAGTTCATCAATGCAACTATTGCTCATCTGGTACTGTTTAATGTCTCCTGCTCCCAATTTATAGTAGAACTGTAACCTATAGCCATCCTTTGACCTCATCTAGCATTGTTTCAAAATAAGGAACAATCGCTCGGATCCTAAGCTCGTAGGTAACCGATTCTGGGTCATTGTATTCTTCTTCAAGGTCTTGTTTCGTTTCCAAAGAATAATATCTCATGTCGATCCACATGTTCACCCTAGCAATATCACTCTCACAAAGCCCGCTTCTGTCCGCCCGCCGCTGATTCTTCGTGCGTCGTTATGAAAGTCGTTCAACGCCCCAGCCTTGATAAGTCATCGCTCTTCAGCTTTTGTGGCCAAGATCTCATCAATAACCCAACCCAAAAGAGTTCCACTGCATTTCGATGATGCGAGGGACTTTGGTGGCCTTGCGCCAGATCATAAGGCGAATCTCGACGGGAAGCTGGTCGAATTTGAGGAAGACGTCTGTCATGGCTGCTTAAGGAAATGATGTGCTTATGTTTCCACTTGTGAGGAGGAAGCCTGTGTCCTTTGCTGGTAGTCGGAAGAGATGAGGGGAAGTGCTGACTGAAAGGAAGTCTCTAATGTTGTGAATCAGCCTGGTGACTTTGAGAACAATAATAACTGGTGGAAAAAGTGACCTGGTGTGAAAGATGCAGTCCTTGTTGATATCGTTGTAGTTGATGAGCAGTGGGAATTTTCAAAGGGACCATAACAAGGCCAGCTAGTCATATTCAGGCACTGGTATCGACTTTCACCTTGTCTTTCGTCCTGACTTCTGGCCATATTTCTGACCCAGGTCCCACTACCCTAGACAATACTTCCTGAAATATAAATCTGTCGAATAAATACCCTGTTAGCGAGTCGTTTACAGATGAACTAGAATATTAATCCTTAGAATTAATGTTACTTCTGTAGCTTCTCCGGAGCATCCGGGTGACAGTAAAGTATATCGCGTGGCCATTCAGCGGCTTCTCCTCGTTATCCTCAATTTGATAAAAGTGATTGGAAGCAGTGCTTCAGGCAAATGTTAAGGGCGAGTTTGTGATCGGTGTCGAATAGCCGCTGTTGAAGGGATAGAACCGGCCATTGCATAAAATGCTCTACCATCCATCCTTACGACTTCCAAACGATAACTATCCCGAACGAAATTAGTTTCCAAACTCTAATAGGTCCTGTCTTTATCTTGCTCGACTTGTGACGGTAGTGATCTCAGAGCTCTTTATGTAGCTTGTAATAGGAATTTTCGCTTGTATTGATGGCATCTGCATCATGTCCACTCGATTTGTTGGTCAGCGGCTAGTCATAAAGTTGTCTTCAATAACTTTACGTCGGCTTGCACAGCATCCTAGCTTCCGGATTATTCATAATAAGTATAGACAGCTTTCCCTACGCAATGTAATTAGCTAGCTTACCATTGAATCCTCCACCGCAAAGTCTACTCACCGGCTTCATCACCCCCTCCGCCCAACTCATGTCTTGGCGTTGTCTTTCGGGATATCCATATTCGAGGTTTCCCGCCCTACTTTCGTTTTCCATATCACCATCAATGATGCCCCTCAGCCCTTCAAGCAAACCCCTCGGCCTCCTCTCCTGAACATCGATATGGCCCACTCCCCCCTCTTCTTCATATCCATATCTATGTCTGTGCCTCCCATTCCTGATCGGCAACCTTCCAATTCTTTGCTCTATCCTCCCCTGCGTTCTCCTTTCCGCAATGCCAGTCATAATATCACCCATCCCCTTCATTATTCTCTTTCTTTTTCTTCCTTTCCCCTCATTTCTAGCTTCCATCCCTCCCACCTCATGGACTCTCCCAGATACCTCTGTATTTCTAAACCTGGAGCTTTGGACATGTGACCGAGACTGTTCATTGTGCAACTCCACAACCACAGTCGGCGAAGAATCTTTATCTGCTGATGTGACGAGTACAACGACAAGACCATTTGGGACGAAAAATTGATCATTTGCATCTGCGAGAAAGGAGTTGGGACTATCGCATGCGCAACACTACATTAGCTCACTCTTTAAGGAGTGAAAATGAAACGACTAGCACAGTCAAAGAGGTAAAGGTGTAACTACTAACCCATATTTTTTCAACTCCTCACTGCCAGCCATCTCTGCTACCCTTTCCATTACCTCCTTCATTGGAACACCAGCAGCGATTCCATAATGCAGCGCCGCAACGTTCACAGCCTGTACATGTGATGAATTCTAACATTGAAGAATTCAGAGTTAGCACTTAATCAAAGAGAAGGAGAAAGACGACAAGTGGGCACGTCGAAATACCTTGATATACTCCTCAAACATTCCCAGAAATTTCTCTAAGAAATCATTATCCATTCCAAGCCCCAGCAGCTGAGCCTGATGTCCCCTCTGCCATTCCCTTGTTCCACACTGTCCCTCTTCTTCCGGAATAACAATAGGATGTTGCAATCGCCTTCTATTTCCAAACCCCTCCCTTCCACCTGTATCCACACTCATAGATGCTTCTGGATAGTAGCTGATCTGCGTTTGTTTCGAAGTGTTAGGATAATACGACGAGGGCTCAAAATCCGGCAACTGGTTTTCTATTCTCTTCGATAACCCCTCTTGAAAATCAGCATAGTCCATCACTTCCCTCCAGGCATCCGTCTCCTCCATATTTCTCTGCCTTTCATCCCCTACTCCAAGTACCAAACCCGTTTCTAACAGGAACACAAAGTTAACACTTGTAAAAATTATTCCTAGCGTAAACACCCACCTTGATGTCCCACTGCGTTTCCCATGGACCCTCCATTATTTTCTTGATCTGAAGAATTCAATTTTCGATCGTTGTAGGCTTGAACAGCCCGGGTGATACCTGCGGCTAGGAGGCTGACGATGACCATCTTAGCGGCTTTTTATTTCTAGAGGTTAAAGTCCAGCTTTTGGGAAAATGGGTATTCTGCACATCTGAGAACTGCCTCCCTCTTATCTGTATCACATGGCCGTCATTCGAAAGGCTGCTTGCGAGCTGACAGTGCTCTGCTCGTTAAGGTATGAAACCCGAGGAATATTGCAAAGTCGCAGCGCTTTCCCGGGAGAAGTTCTTGCGGGAATAGAATGAGTCTCGAACGTATGCTAACTCGAAATCAAACGAGAAAGTAAAAAAGAAGACGATGGCTAGCGTCAGATATGCATACGACATACAAGAAATTTGGATTGCCACTCCCGCCCGAGCAATCCGGACCAACTGAATATCCCATCATCAAGTATGCAGATGATCTATGAGATGAGCCTCAATTTCTACGTACTAACTGCACCCAACTCTTGGCGAGTCTTAAGGCCAATAGCTGCGCAAGAGATGCTAAACTTGGCTAGCGGATATGGACTTACTTTGGGTTAGTCGATACAGTCATATGCACCATTTAAGCATAAGCCGAGAGACTCAAACTCGCATACCAGAAGTAGCAAATCAACATCCCTCCCTCAGAAAGCGTTTCACTCAAAACAGTAAGCAAGAAGTAATGCAGTATTTGAAATAGAAAGGAAGCGGAGAAAATGAGCAGTTGAGTGCGTGGAAGGAATATGTGGAGGAGGCTACGTCCTGGTGCCCTATTTAGTCCTAGCTCGTACACGGGTACGATTGTAGTAATTGATGCGCTATGACTACCTCGTATTGGGCAATATGATATGCTCTATGGTTCTATTAGATCTACGGTACTGCCTCTATATATGTAGCGAGCAGCAATTTTTAAGTTTAGGACGGTGCTCACCTTATTCTTTGGAGAAATGGCGATTATCATGTGACGATGATCATGAAGAGGTATGGCAAGTGCACTCAGGCAAGAATGCAAACACTACAACAAACTTTCTCTGACACCAGTCTGACATGGTGGAAAGCTAGCTCTCAGAACTCTCATTACGAACTAGGACACGAGATACTCCATCCGGCTTTTCCCTCTTCTCTCCGGTAGGAGCAGCGAATAGTTCCCTGGGCCTTAGACCCAAGTCCCCACCCTCCATTTGCCACTCCAAAATATCCATTCTCCTTCCAAGTGTCAATGCCAGTGGTGCAGCTTGTCTGATCCCCATACAATCCGCAATCCATTGCAACCTTCTCGCGGCCCAGCTCCGCATCATATCCGAGACGTACGCCGTAACGCCAACGGCATATAATGGCCACAGCAGCAGATTTCCGTTAACGGCCTTGGGCAGTATACGTAGAGAACATGATAAGTTGGGGTCGAATTCGAGGAAAAAAGGGACGCTGGCACAAATGTCGTGACAGAGACACAGAAGTGTAGATTTGGAAGCCTGGATTTGGGTGCGAATCTGAGCTTCGGAAAGGTAAGTGTCGCTGAGTGGAAGAGTGCAAGTGCTGCTATTTCGAGCGAGGTATTCCAGTTGCTCGAGTAGGAGCTCATTGACGAGAATGCGAACACAGCGATAATAATTCCAGATGGTGGCTGTCCATATATTGGGATAAGAATGGTAATGATTCGAAAACACTTCTTTGCTCTCGCGTTCTAGTGTGACGGTTTCGTAAAGGAAAGAAGGAGGGCAGGTTTTAGCCCACTGCTCATATTCTGATTCTAGATCGAGACAACTGGAAATAATAAAAGAAGGGTTCGAAAAATCTCGGAAAGACGACATGGAGGCCCTGAGGTTGCAATATTTAATGTTTATGTCTCCTTGTGCGGTCGCGGCGGCTTGTTCAGGGCCTTCAAAATCAAACTCCTTGGACCAGTCGCGGAATATTGAGGGAACGGCTGCATGTCTTTGAACGCAGTTCACTATCTATTCGAAGTCAGGTTATGAGGCACTTTGAGAAGGGGGGGGAATAGTCACGCTTTGAGTTTTTGCCTGGACGAATAATGCGTAGCCAAGAGGGGTAGCCAGAGGCTTTTTACCACGCAGTTTCAGTAAGGCTGTAGCGCCACTTATATGCTTGGTCCAAGTTTCCATTGATTCACGATCATTACAAGTATTCGTCTATGTCCAAGTCAGGAGGTTCGGAAGAAACTTATGGGATACACTTACTTCATATAACCCTAACATCATCACAGCTATCAAAGTTTGATCTGCTTTCGCTGTCTTGATATCACGAAGTTGGTTGCTAAGGTTTCGAAGTGCACGGTTATACGTGATATTTGAAGTGAACATGATACTCGAGGATTTCCAGAAATGTGCGAGCCCAGACAAGCCTAGGGCAGTGACGCTGTCGGCCAAGGTATTTTCAATTTCCTGATTGCTATAAACGTTATAGAGATACCGATAATTGCCTTGAACGACAACATCGTCTGGTAGAACGTAGTTGTGAAAAAAGAAACAGGTGGCCTGGTCCTCAGCAGATAGTACTAAACTATTAGAAAATGTCTGGATTGGAAGCTGTCGCGCCAAGGTCATCGAAGACCCCTGACCAAGTCCTTCTAGAATTGGCTCGACAGAGGCAGAATTCGTATTGCGTTCTTGAAGTTGGACCTCCTTGTCTTTGCATCGCTTTCGCTTAGCAAAGAGAGTTGAGGACTCGTCTCGGAACATGAGATCTGTTGGATCTCGGTATCCTATGCATTTCCGACCCGCTCTGAGACATTGAGAGCAAGAGGGGCGTTGGTTATCGCACTTTTGGGATCAGTCAATGCTTGGAGATATTTGAATGACATACTTACCTTTGTCCTTCGTAGCCTACACTCTCCACAGGCGAGACTTGCCTTGCCACAAAATACCATGTTGAAAGCGGCTTTACCAAGAGCCCATTTTCCCTAGCTAAGGAGGGGTTGCGAAGAAGGAGCCGTTTCAGATATCACCAGCAAGGTTTACACGAAGAATGGCAATAGTCACAAATCGGACGAGCCCTTCGCAATATATGCAGCTGTCCATTCCCGATAGCAGTAGCTGTTTGATAGCTAGTGAGAACTAGCATGCAGCTCGGAGAAGATGAATCAAAAATATACCCATTTGCATCACCGATAGAGTTGTACGAGGAAAAAACAAAAGAAGAGATGACGTCTCATCTCTAGGCGGGTGGTGTTAGTGCTGACTTATCTGCCGAATCAGGAAATTGTTGAGTAGCGCCAAACGAATTCCACTTATTACCCGGCTAGCCAACCAAGCACCTTTGATGCCAACCACATCTTTCTATCGACTTATACCAAATGTACCTCAACCTTCTGATAACATGCTAACAGATGGACTTTTTCATATACAGAGGTCCCCTATTGCTCCATGTCAATCTAAGCTCAGGGATTTCGCGATATATAATCTGTCAAACGCTAGGCTATCTTCAATGCTGCTACCCTCTTCTCATGTCTGTACGAGTTTTTTTAAGTTTAGAGTTAGACATATAAGTTTATGGAAGATGCCCCCGAATACAAGGAGATTCAACTCTTTGATGGCTTTACGTCTCTTAGAGCTTCTAGTTTATTTCCTTCCATACATGCGCAGAAAAGAAGTCCAGTTGTTCTCCATCCGCTTGTGCTGTCTCTACATTTGCCTTTTCCTAATGCGAAAAGAGTTGTGCTATATCTATACAGTAGCTCCAATTTTAAGTAGCGCAATTTGCTTGAAGGCTTGCTAAACAGCACTACATCTACATAATTCCATGGAGGTCGTTACACTTGCATACACGCCAGTCGACAGATTTTTCTCAAGGTCAATGTGATATAATTCGAGTGTTTTCACGGTGGGAATTTCGCTAAGAACATTGAGGTTGTTAAAAGACTGTGTCCCAGAGCCCACTTCTCTCTTGCGCTTAACTACCAAAGCTAGTCAAATTGTGACATCTAAACGTCTTTGATCTGATTTTATACCTCTCATCAGAGCAAGCCGCAACCTCACCAAAGACGGTAGGATAAGATCCCATGAGCATCACAAGTGACAAATCTCCTCACCCGTTTTCATCTCATCGGTGTTGTAATAAAATTTAACCAATAGGAACTCCGCCTTGAAGACGTAAAAGTTCAATCAAAAGCGTATATCGATCATTGACTCAACCAGCGTTCATGTATTGAGCATTAATGACCTCCGAAGCAATACCTATTACCAATACCTCTCGATACTTGAGTCCAGCCATCAGCCAAGAATTCCACTCGAAGAGCCGCTCACAACACTTCCCTCCCGCCTCTGGGCCAACAGAAAGCGCAAGAGTTATTTGCAGACTGCAAGTATAAATCGAAGAGGAAACGGCTCCGGCAAACAATCTATCTTCGCACTAATCGTGCCAATTTTTCCACGGTCGAAGGATTAGTTTGCTAAGATATTACGGGTACCCTGGATACAACCATACTTTCGTTGGTTCTTTGCAATAAGGAAAACTAGTCGGTTGAAATAGGAATATAATCTAGATCTGCATTTCTTTGAAAGACCAGCGCCATGAGGAGCGATGCCGATAGTTTCGAGGAGCCTGTGACAGGGCTGGCTGGTGCTCAGCAGAAGAGGAATTTCACCAACTTAAGAGAAACGATCCAACGGACCCAATAAGAATCATCTCAAAGAGTTCACCTATGATGTTCCGCTGAAGGGTATGAAGTTGGCGACGGCGCACGTTCTTCACTTACTTTCCGAACTATGAGGTAGTGTCTTACGGAATATAAGGATGCACTTGAAGAATCGAGCGAGGTTTGGGAAACACCCAGCACGGTACGTGCGAAAATCGAAGTAAGCTACCATCTTCCCTACATATTACCTCTGCCTTCATACCTGACAAGCTAGTGGTAGATGCCCGGGATGTATTTAACCGACGGTATTGGCCCCAAGGATACCAGCATTTTGGACGAATATAAAGTATCAGAAGACAAGTATTGGAATATACTTAATCAATAAGCAAGTCACAGACTCAAGGGCCCCGGTGAGTCCTACCTGACGAAGCAGCAGTTTCTTCTTTTGCCTGGCCATGCTCCAAAGGCTGAGCATCTGAGCAGTAACATCACGATGTCAATCCACAGGATCAACCCTTTACAAGCCACAAGATCTACTCTTTGTCAAAATTCAAATTATACCTCTTTTTCTCAATATATTCTGGCAAGCTTCCAGCTCCGTATCCAATCCAGCATTTCTCAGTACCTCGACAGTATCATATCACCCATCAGCTTCTCAAGTCGTGTCTCAACAATCAAGGTCTAGCAGCAGCGGGCCACCTTTCCAAGCGGAAATGAGCCTCAACTACTCTACCAAACACGAGTTGTATTTGTCGATCGGTCTTCTCGATTCGTCTGGTTGTTCGTAATTGTATCGTAGTATTTCGTTGACTTCTTCGTCGGCATCATGTCAATAGAGTGGATATGGAACCGCTGCCCCCGCGCATAATTTCATAACTCCAACAAGGCCTCCGCAACTTGGTTGTTGGAATATATCCTCCTTATGCGCCCTGCTAGTGGAACAGCAATAGGAGAGCTTGTTTCATGGATGCAGAAATAGCGGAAATGATACCTCCGGTACCTCTCACCGCGCTACCTCTTCGTAGTAATGGCCATGCGGTCTTCGAAATGGTATATCGACGTTCAGAACAAAGCAGCGTAAGAAAGGGAGTTTGAATAGGGTGTTCGTTGCGATAGCCGGAGGTCCAAGTTAGTTTCGTGGGCCTGGCACGCATGGGCTAAAGGGGCCGGCTATTCTTCAGGACTGAACTAAGCCTTTTTCGGACATTGCTGAATACGAGATGATTGACATTTTGTTGGAGTTATAGAGAGAGAGAGATCTTTTGCTTGATTTGAATTGTTAGAAACCATGATATCTATTGAGTAACGAGCCTGCATAGCCTCTTTTTAATTAAAGAGTTGGGAATAGTTTTGCAGGCAGCTAGCAAGGAAAGCCATTGGGCGGTGGCACAACTACTACTAAGCTAAAATGCATCCTTGTATACATGCAGATTTGAGAACTCGCCTGTATCATCTGCCTCCGAACATCTACTACTGCACAGTGCTTTGTAACCGAATTATATTAAGGCTCTCCAAGCCTTCGGTTCGGGGACAAAGCGGGGACTGAAGTAAAAGGGATACAAGTCCGTTCAAGTCTGTTGGCCTCCATCGACCTCGCCGCTTACTGTCAGCCAGCCTTGGAGCGAGCGTGCTAGTCCTCGTTTTCTAAGTTGTTGACTTTGCTGAGGCTTCGAATTAGCAAAGTGTCTGCCGTTATGTATCGTAGCGAGTTTTGTCGTAACAAATCTTCTCTTCTTGATTCTTAGATCCAGCTTCTAGAAGATTCAGTCAAGAAGAGCTGAACTCCATCTTTGATGACTTCATTGATTACTATTGTGCCTCAGGACATTGCAAATCTCGGATCTCACCTCGCTCTCATCTTCAAAGCAGACCGCTCTGTCCCAGTCCCAAGAGAAGTTGGCGTCGACGCCATTTGACTTGCATAGAGAAACATGCCCCCCCTTTCCGTCGATCTTGAGGCGCAAGAAGATGGGTTCCTCTGTGTTCATGAATCTTCTCTGCATCTTATCGAGGCTTATGAGGTTGTCTAGCCACAATGCAGCTGTCCCCAAAAAAGCAGCCCCTGTGCCGTAAATAAACACCCCTCCCAGGATCCAGCTAAACGACCTCCTCTCACTGGCACAACAGACGCCGGCCCCATCCAAAGACGAGATGCCATAGGAACTCTGCGGCAAAGGTTCCTGATTGGAAGAAACAAGGAAATACCTCCAAATAATGGCCATTGTCCAGCTCCCCCGGGGTCTCTCGTCATCTTTTGATAACATCAATCTTACGAAATAAAACTTCGTCTTTCCTTTATCATCTCATCATCCCCAGCAGCCAGCCGTGGTGGCCTTTGATATTCATGCCAACCCAGAACTGAGCGAGCGCCAATCGACCTGCGGCAATCCGAACGTCCCAAGAGCACGGAGAGAAGCGCCGTCGTCAGCGATCTGGAAACAAGGCCTCACGCCGCCGTTCGCCATTTGCAGTTGCCTGGGCATGGGCATGCGTTCTCAGCATCGATCTTAATCGCAGAAGAGTCGGGAAGCCGTCGAGCAGTCGAGTTTAGAGAGCGAGCATTCCTCGGTCCAGCGCAATGCATCTGATGGGCGCATTGTTGGAGCGTCAGGACTCGGGGGGTGGAGGAAACAATCCCGGATCTAACAACGACGGTCCTCAAACTAGTAGCACCACGGTGGTAACGCTTTCTAGAACCCCAACTCCAGTTGTGAGCTCTACTGCAACGGCGACCTCCACGAGCAGCTCAAGCAGTAGCAGTAGTAGCCATATTACTATTATCCTAGTACGTCTTTCCCCGCCATCCCTCTTTCAAAAGCTTCATCCGCCTCGCATGCTAACATCTATCTGCAGATTGTTGTCCTCGTCATTGTTGCCCTCCTCGGTCTACTCCTAGTTATATTCTGGCTGCGACGAACTCGACGGAAGCACAAGAATCCAAAATATGTACCTACGCCGTTTCTGAAAAGGCTCTGGGAGAAATGGGAACCCAAGTCGATAAACTACCGTCTCCCAACACAAAATGACCACCTCGAGCCGATATCCTCTCGAGCGACAAACCAGTCTCGAGCCGCGGGCTCTAGCCCTTCCTCGTTTCCAATGACAGGAGCTGAATCCGGCGACATCGCAGACAATCGCAGATCCACCGCCACCACTGGTGTCGACAGAAACACCTCTGTCCGCTCGGTCATGACTCTCCCCCCTTACCACCAAAATCCTCTCCAGAGCGAACAGGTTCTCGGTCGGGAAGGCGACCGCAATGGCATTGACGTCGTCATCGAATTCCCCGAAACGGTCGACGAGGAGGAAGAGCGTCGAGAAGAAGAAATGGAGGCCCTCTACCAAGTGCGCCTCGCCCGGAGGCGCGAAAACGAAGAGAGGGAAGAACGACGCCGCCTACGGCGCGAAGCAAGAGAGCGGGGTGACTACGTTGCACTCCGCGAAATCGCCGCAAGGCAACGAGCTGACAGTGGTGCCAACGGAGGACGTACTGTAGAAGAATTACGGGCAGAGCATGATCGGATAAAGAAGGAGAGGCTACGAGCCGTATCCTCAGTTCAATACGCTGACCTCGGAGTGGCTCGTCACGATGGGACGAGGTTGAGGGCAAATAGTAATGATAGCGAACGCGCAGGTCTCCTCGGGGATGCCGCCAGTATCGGAGCTTCGAGTCGACATCACACGCGGGATAGAAGCGCGAGTTCGATCCTCAGTATCGATACCACGGGTTCTGAAATCCCCTCCCCCGGCTTGACTCGCGAGCGGGCGAATTCGAGACCGGAGACTCCAGGGAGAGACAGGGCGGGGAGTAGTCCTGAGTTGATCGAGCGTGAAGATCTGCCACCTAGTTCTCCCCCCGGGTACGAAAATATATCACTGTCGACACCGACTGATGAGCGGCCCATCTCCATGGGGCCACCACCAGACTACTCGAGTCCGGTTGTAGGACGGGGTGAAAGTCCCATGTTTGAGTCTAGTATTCCGCCGGGGATGTTACCTCCAGATTCTATCTCGAGCCATCATTCTTCCCCAGAGAGGGGGAACCAGATCTCCGGAACGAACACAAATCTCCCCCCAAGAAGGGAAGGCTACGAGTCCCCCGCCCCAGTTGAGAGACGTGGATTTCTCGGGCGGGCATGGTCCTTCACCGCTCCGGAGACAGGCGTCGATAAGTGAGAGGAGAGAGTATGAACCTGCGATCGACCCCCTCACCCACGCGCCCATCCCCCACTCCGCCATCGAACCTCATCAACACCCAGTGCCTTCTGGCCGCGAAAGCTTAGAGCATACCGAAGGCCGTCGAGCTTCGAACCCGCATGTCGGGCAGCTAATCAGCGAGAGGAGAGCGAGTAACCAGAGTCCATTGGGGCACCGAGCGGTAAATAACGAGAGGAGGGGTAGCGGGATGAGTAGCGGCAGTGGAAGGACGGGACTGTCAGGGGCGCCGCTACTACCAAGTTTGAGGCTGGGGGGACTCCCTAGGATTGAAGTTGACCCCGGGAGTCCGGCCGTAGGATCAGCTAAGGCGCAGACGGCTCCTGCTGAGCTTTCATCTGAGACGGTGGGAGGGGATAGGAGGGCGGAACTGGAGTAATTCATAAGAGGGGGTGGTTGGTAGGATCGATGAGAGATGGGATATGAGATATGATGTTTAATGTTGATTCAATGTCAAATGGGAACTAAACTAGGTGGCTGTTGTGGGTTTATATCGTCTCTATTAAGGGGATGCGGAGGAAGTGGGAGGGGGTGTCTAATCTGAACTCTCGTATATTTGAGCAAGGTGTTTTCGGATTCTGGAATTTTTTGGGTGGGGCGGGGGTGATGCGATTATGAACTAACTAGTTATTATCTTGGGTATATTACAATACCGCTCGCTTGTTATTGGGAATGGAGGGGAGGGGGGAGCTGAAGTGGGGGGATGGTTGTATATAATCATTAGGGAATTGCATGGTTGGTGGGAGGAGATGGTGAAGTCAGGTTAACTTAAGTTAGTAGGTAGCAAGAATACTTGCCTATATACCAATTATAGTCGAATTTGAAAAGAAAGGAGGATGGTTAGGTAGGTTGTAAGTTGGACTGTTATATATATATATATATACCCTTCCCCTTATTTATCTTTCTTTGGTTTAGCTACGCAGTGCGGTCATTGTTACGCTTGAAGTTCTATGTCTCACTTGATTTTATTTCATCGAGTCTTTTCTTGAGAGGGCCGGGGATGGGGCGTGAGATGAAGTAGGTGTATTGTTATATTCGATCCTGTCTTGTCTAGTTTACTCTGATTTGATTTTTGATATCCTTTACAATCTTCATGTTTGAGATGGTGGTTTCTTGTTTTTTTGGTTGTTCCTTGGCGAAGATGGAAATAGAGAGAACAGTCGGTATTCCCGCTTTTTTGGTACGTAGAGTATATATAAATAAAGTATATTTCGTATTTACGGAATCAAGTACCTATAATGAACTGTCCTTTGGAAGTTGTTTGTTTCCGCATAGGCTAATGCCGAACGCGCTTAATTTATAAGATAGAACTTTATTACCTTGTAACAACACTTTCAATTTTTCCTCACGCTTTCGTCTTTGTAAAGATGATTTGCCAATAGGAGCGCACCTCTTATAGGATTTCAAGTAAGTAACAGCATATACGGTAAAGCAGTTTTTCAATGAACCAGGACCGTATATAACCCCCCACCGCCGCCGATGACAGCTGAATATTTGAATTTCGTAGTTAGCCTGTTCGACAAATGAAAAGAGTCAGAGGTGAATGCTCCTCTAACAACGTCGACGCAAGTGTCAGGTGGCTCCTATCAAATGCGACTAAGATCTCTATCCCTCGTCAGTATTTTGTTATGCAAAGACTTCTCAGCAAACAGGAAGGTACCTTTAGCCATGGCGAGACCCCATTGATGATCTACTGCCACTACCCAACCCAAAACAGAGCTCAAGAAGTCCCTCTGATATTCCTCCTCGTTACTACACCCTGGAATCTTTTTGTCGACCCAAATAGTCAGGTCAACGTGTTCCGACAATGATTCAACAATTTGTTCCCCCCGTTTTACCCTCCTATACAATCCATATACCCAGTCCCAATCCCACATGTCATTCGAGGTCAGTTCTCCCTCCTGACTCTTGAGAGTAAGGATTTTATTCAACATCTCCCACGGAAAGCCGCCCTTCAGAATCCTCGCAAAGTGCGCCTTTACCTCGCTATTATCGAGTTGGGGGAGCTTGAAGCCGAATGCGCCGGTACTCATACCAGCAAATAATGGATGATCTGGTGCCCTGAATAGATCATCGTAGATGGTGACGACTAGGTAATCTATTGTTGAGAGGGATTTATGGGTCAAGCTTCGTTTGATGTGGTGCCGTCGGGGTCTGTCGCGTATCGAGACGGTCTGGTCAATGGAAACACCGATGGCGCGAAATTTGAATGGGATAATTGGATCTCCTGGACGTGGAGGGGGACTAGGAACAGGAGTAGGAGGAGGGCTGGGGCTAGTACTTGGGCTAGTCTCCGGTGTAGTCTCTGGAGTGTCCTCGGGGGCTGTTTCCATAATGCCTATTTGGAAGGCTGGCTATCGCTTGGTTGTTGGCCTCGAAGATATCCGTAATGTTGGTTGTTCAAAATAAGAAGAAGAAGATGGATCTTAGTCAAGTGACCATTTAATCAGACGCCAATTGAATCAAGTCTGTAGGTTTAGGATGAAAATCATAGTTTGGTGGAAGGTCGCAAGTCTCCAGGTGTGCATCTAACTAGAAGTATTAGATCGTTCAAGGGGCCTGGTGCCTGCATCACAGACGAGAGGGAAGGAGCTACTTAGGAGTATAAACATATCTCAAGGCCTAATTAAAAATCTGGGGATGGGAAGATCCAGGGCTCGGAGTTTAAATCACGCCCAGCTTTACATCTTCTTAAACCGAGCGCAGAACTAGGTGAATTCGCCGCTGCCTCCCGTGAATCATGGAGGCCTTCGAATAAAAATACTCTTTACCTCGCGCCTATCTTCTTCAGTCATGCACCAGTCATGCACCTACTACTTATATCCAATAAGAAAGCTATGATATCAATCCCAGAACACATAAAATCCGCAAGTGTCAATTGGCATGTCACATGGTCGCACGACCTCTGGGATCATCTTTGAGTGTCCTTTGGGTTACTTGTGTAATCCAAAGCCCATCTAGCTTTCAAACTTATCTGCTTCTTTACTTTCTATACCTCATCAAAAATAAACAACTCAGCCCAGCTTTGCTCTTTGATACTAGATTGACGGAAAAAGGGAAGCAAGAGAAAAGCTCGGTTAGCTGGAGGAACATCGCGGCACGTCTAGCTTAGATCGTCATACACCGAATTCGGTTGGAAATAGAGAATACGTTTTATTCTACCAGTCGGATGTTTACTAATTACACTTATAGATGACAGTTTATGTTATAAGGTAACACTATAGTAGCGTGGTTTATGCACACAGATTATCTAGCTGACTATTGTTAGGTATAAACACTTATATTATAGGAACAGGCCGCTAACGTATCTTAGTAGATACCGGCGAAGAGAACCTAGTGTGGATTGCTTCCCTAAAGGAAGTCTTAAAGAAAGAGAACGCTGTTATGAGCTAGGCAATTATTACGTAATAGTACCACGACTACTAGGGGGGTATCAGAGACCTCTTAAACTTTTCGCCTACTACTATTATCTACAAAAGTCTACCGGCTGATGGTCAGCGGGACATAGTCGATAGAGATAACTTCCAAGTGGATGGTATGTCACTATAGGCTGTCTCTTCTCCGGGCCACACCCAAGACCACATATCTCTGCTTCTGAGGGTGCAAAAACTCTGGAATACAGGCAACTCTGTATCCTTAGAAAACCTCGGGACTGAGATTTTTATAGGTGGGATCGGAAGTCATTAATGGATGGTAACCTATTATAAATCTCCCGCTGCTTATGTAAGTCCTTTTTTCTACAAACTCGATATTTGGTAACTTTATGACTTTCAATTTTACTTGGAAGACACTCTGTCTTCACCAGAGAAAGATGTTCTGGCTATCATTTCCAAATTCCAAGTTCTAGAGACTGCTCAATCAATCAAGCGCACAACCCGCTTTAGACTTTAATTCCTAATCTTACTTCCCTTCTAACAAAGGAAAGAGAAGTCTTTTTCTATTCAAACTGTTGCTGTGATATGATTTAAGACTTTCATATACGTGTTTTCTTAAAGGTTCTAAACCTTTCAGCCACTTGGAAGATCAAAAGTAGTTCACTTTTTGGCATCAGACTCACTTTATAAGACCCCAAGGCTTTAAAAGTTGTCGAACTTTTAAGTTTGGACAACCTCCGATTTAACCAACAAAGTCAGATCCGATCGATCATCTTTTAAACCTTCCATTCACAAACACCATCCATAGCCTTCATCTGAACGACCAATCCTTCTCCCGATCTTAGAACAGCAGAGAAAGCCAGAACACTGCCTTTGATATATTCAAGTAATTAATAAGGCACGCACTATTAAACAGGTGAGTTTGGTATCAGTGCCTCCTAAAGAGTACCGTGTTTCTTACTGTTTTCCCGCTAGCCCAGGAAGGATTGGTTTTCGAAACTATTAGCCCTTTCAAACCTATTCATTGAATCAGTCAACAAACTACAGTCTACAAGTTATCTGTTATTCACATGCAACCCTCTCAGAGACGGAATCACTCCTCAAAGCATTGTCTAACACCACGCCGGTATAAAACCTAATCGTCACAAGTAAAATCCTCAGAAACTAACGCACGAGCAGCACTCCAATCTTGGTCCAAAGCACTCGGCCGAGTTCCAAGTAAAGCAATAACCCTGATTCGTTTGTTTCCCAGCAACCATCTGACCAACAAAAACAAAAAACTACACCAGGATTCTCGACCTCAGCTCCCAGCCTGTTCACGTCCAGTTCTACAATCCAACATCCCAAAACGATGAACACGCCCAGTCAGAACTCGAATTATCTATACGACAAGGGATTCACACCCCTACAACCGTTACCCTCAAAATCCACCTCCTCGACACCTTCCATTCAACTCTCCTCTCCTCCCTCCGTCACCATCAAACCCAACCTCCAATCCTGGCTTCGCGATTATGACAAGCAAAAGCCCCGCGTCAAGAATTCAACAGCAACCGTAAATCTGAAATCCGCATTCGCACGTCCAACCTTTGTTGCCGCTCCGGCCGCACCTGCAGCGCAAAGAACATCGAGTACAACTCCTCAACCGTTGGCATCTTCCTCGCTGCTAAAGCCAACATCTGCAGTCTCGGCAGTAGGAGATTCTTCGATTCAAGCCATACCAACATTGCCATCTGGTGCGTCTCGCAAGGAGAGAAAGCAGATAACCACATCATTTGCGTACGTTCGACCAACATATGCACCTACCTCTCTGTCTACAGCCATAGAAAGCGAGCATACTCAAGCTCTAGCCACGAGATTTGCTACCAAGCTGGTTGAAAGTGAGCCAGCCACAATAAACTCGTCAATGAGAGCAATTCAGCAACACCAAGCGATCCCAGATGCATCGGCAAGCACCCAGGAACCTTCCACAAAGTCCGTTACTGGGGCATCTCAAGCTAGGCCCATTTTCTGGAGTTCGGGTATTGTTACAAACAAGAAGACATACGTATCGGTTCCAAGACACCAACGTCAACCAAGCTCTAAGAGCCCCTCCCCATTTACTATCCCAGCTACCACGCCCCAAGCATACAGCCCACTCGACCCCCTCTCCGAAATCACTGACGAAGACCACTCTATCCCTATAACAATCCACCTTTCTACCCCCCAAGTTACCTACCTCCTCCTTCTCCTCGTCGGATCTCTCAACTGGGACTTCTTCGAAGATAACTTGGGTTATTTTCCGATCTCGCGGGGAGCATGGACCGGTTTCTCAACGGTGTATTATGAAACTTGCTTTCTTGCGGCGCAAGGGGAGGGAATGGAATGGGGGATTATGAGAGGGTTGGCGGAGAGGTATGGGATCAGCGTTGATGGAGTTGCAGGATTGGTCGGGGAGATGATTTGTTTCTTTGCGGGGGGGAGGGAGGCAGGAAGGAGGTTGCTGGAGATTGTGGCGAGCGGTGATGGTAGGTTTAAATTGCCAGCTCCTGGCATTCAACAGATTGTGAAACATACTAATTATTTTCTAGGTGATATTGTCCCAATTGTGGAGGCTAGCTGCGCGGACCAAAGACTTGTGTATCCGGGAGGATTTGGCAAGACCGAGGGAAGAATCGCGAAGTTGAAAATGCAGGATGCAGGTGCTTGAGCAGAAAATAGCTAGGCACTGTGTCAAATGCGATGGCAGGAATTTGGAGGGCTAGTAGGGAATTGATTTGACTTGAGCAACGCAACAGTATTGATGAATTTGCATGGTCTGAGGAGTTTGGGAGGAAAATCCAGACCGGTGGGAATCTGGAGTTATCCTTGTTTTTATCGTGATGCAACGCACGGATAGATTTACAGAAGGGTGGCAATTCGATTTCATTTTCGCAATGCAATGCGACGATGTTTTTGAATGGTTCTGGGTGCGTGTGGTGGATATGTGGAGGGGTTGGATGCATGGCATGACATTTGTATTCAGAAACTAGAAAGGCTTTAGATGAGCTTTAGATCGATGAATTTCAATGAGCTGAAAGGGGACTTTGGAGTGGGTATGTAGTGAATTAGAATGATTATTAGAGCTTAAAAGTAAACAAAAGATGAAAGCAGCGCTGGCCATCCGGTCTAAACCCTGTGGAGGGTCGAGCTCAATATAAGCTGTAACATTAACCATAAGTTATCTCGTATCTATGAATTAGCAATAGAGACTTGTATATATTCTATAAGCAACTAACTTTCTGCAAAGCATCAGAACGTGGTGGAAAGAATAACGAAGGAAAACTTCATCAGCACTCGCAAGTAGCTTGCTTGCGTCTCTCAAAACGAGTAAGAGGTTCTTTAAAACCACGAAAGTAAGAACTTATCCCTCATATCAACATACTCTGCACAATCCCAAAAGCTTACAATATCCTCAAATAATACCTCTTCTTGGATTCATTCTGCAAAATAGCTCTTCTCCTTGGTATAGCATATTGATATAAAGACTTCTCTATTTCAATGCTTCGGAAACGGCTCTTGTTCTGGGGTTTACTCCAATGAAGTTGATATATTTAGTGGAGAGGAGTACAATAGTATGCATTTGTTTATTGAGAAACGTGTGTATCAGATCAGCGTTTGAAGAGTCTAGTTGGAGATGTAGTTGATGGCGGATAAAGTTCGGCATGGCTAGTGCGATTGGCCTTGTAGCCTTGGCGCGCTAGCTTTTCGTCTTGACAGCTCCACCAAGAGACAAAATATTGGGACAGTATCACAACTGCAATTGCGAGCAGCACAACTAGTCCAAGCATGCCTCCCTCACTATCGAGGAGCTCCTTAAGCTCGTTGACACGATGCCGAAATCAAAACATCTCAATTCCCCTTCGATCCTTTTCCACAACACCCTCCCGCTCAGCGATCGGCCCAGAAAACCCCAAATTCATCAACGTACCCATAGCACCTCAACCGCAAGCCCGCCCCAAGCTAGACATCAAAGGCACTCTACCTCCTCCTAGGAACCTTTTCCCCACTGGCTCAGAATATAAGACTACTGAAGAGCATTTCGCACGCGTCACCAAGGAGCCGACATACACATCCGAACCAGCCAATGACTTCGTAGCATGGAAACGTCGCATGGCTGCCCAGCGGCGGCAAAATCTTCGAGAAGGCCTCGTTGAATTGAAAAAGAGGAAGATTACTCGTGACAAGAGAGTCGCGGGTGTTAGCAGGGCAAGGAGCGAACACCGGGAGCAGCGTCTTCATGCCCCTCAGCGAGAAGACGAACGGCTCACGAACCCAACTATCACTGCTGCTACAAGGGCCCGCCAATCTGGCGCTGTTCCCGATCCAAATCGCGAGCAGCGTGTTTCAGAGAGTAGGGCTAGTGTGGAGGCAAAAGAGGCAGCAAAAGAGGAGGCGAGGCAGAACGCTTTGCACACGTTGTATATGCACGCGAGGTCTTTTATCACAACGGAAGAGCAGCTAGACGAGGAGATTGAGAGGATCTTTGTGACAGATCCCCATGAGGCCAATGTGCAAGATGATCATATTTGGACTGTGCTTAACGCCCCACCGACGGTGCAGGATTTCTTGAGCGTGGTTACCAAAACGCAGAAGAAGGCGGTGGATTACCATGGTGGTCCTGCATTGCAGACTGGAAAGAGGATGAAGCGGATTGCGGAAGAATTGACGGGCGGAAAGATGGATAAATGATGAGAGGCATTTGGTTGTATATTATCTAGGAAGATAAAGCATGGAAATGCTCAATTGTATGAACAATATATGAGGGCTGGGATTGAACATATTCTGCTGTGTGAAGCGTTCGTCGAGAAACTTCAATGAGTAAAGAGGTGACCATTAATGCCTTTGAAACATCCGAGGGCAGGCAAGCAAGTGAATAATGTAAATGAGCTCTAACTAATAGTATAAATACATTCTTACTGACATTAATAGAGCTATAGAAATAAAAAGATATTATGGTTGAATACCATATTGTTTGCTGAGCCCTCTACTTTCATATGGGTTCCCTCCGGGGAAATTTTACCAAAACTAACTTAACTAAATCTAACAAATCAAGTTCATATGTACGAGGCTGTTTTTCGTTTTTAATTTCCTTGTCGCTGTTACTTTAATAGTAAAGCCTTACTCATTTTTTCCTATCTCTCGCTACATTACATGAATGAGATACAGCAAGCTTTATGAGAATGAAGTGGAGACCTTACTCGATACATATGGAGACAATGGAAAAATTTCGTGGGACTACATTGCTACTTACGTTTTAAATCTCAGGGTTCAGAAAATAAAATGTATAGCTTTTTAAGTAATTGCCATTCGAATGTCGGACTACTCAATAGGAAGAGCTCTGGAATAATGAGTAAATTCAAAGACTGGGGGGCTGAACTAAAGTTACAATTCACCTTGTGTATAATGATAATCTATAGTAATAGTCCCTGGAATACTTAAACCGAGTTGAATTAGTCGGATTAACGAGATTCTTGCTATAAATACTATTCATACTGTTAGCCTGTGAATATTATAAAATGGCAATGAAATGTCTAGTTTTTGTTGAAGGTAAATTGGAAGCGCGACATTCATAAAGTCGTAGCAACCAATCGAGATTTGGGTATGTAGGAAAACACAGTTCCCTAGTTATTGATGAGTAGTGTATCTTATGGCTTTGACAGGCTAGATGTCTCATTCGAAAACATTCCTTTGCCTACGGTTTGATGTTATATATAGATTTTCAAGCCCTTCTCGAATGTCGAAGAGAAATTGTAATTGTGAATAATTCTCGGTTAGTCAGGTCGTCATTTTATAGTAAAGGTGAATTAATGCCGATCTTATCTTCTCGCCATGCTCTTTAGCGCAATAAACGCAATAATATGCTACGGCAGCAAGAGGCTCTTTGGTTGTTGTGACTAAACTGTACTAGTTCGCCGAGGCGGCCGCTAGCTTCCCGCTAACAGTTTTGCAGCCACTCGGATTTTCGATTTCCTTCAGAAAAAAGTTTGCCCGCTCTACCATCATCACTCTTCAACAACAAACACAACCACTCTTCCCATAGGACCCAAATTCATCATGGGTACCGGAAAGAAGGAAGCGAATCGAAAGATTCGAGAGGGCAAGGTTGGGGATGGCATGGCCAATGTGAAAACAAAGGGAGAAAACTTCTATCGCAATGCGAAGAAGGTCAAGCAGTTGAATATATTGCGAACTCCCAACGCCAAACACAATGCTGCTGGTGATATTGTCCAATCCGCCAAGTTCCAATCTCGACAGGTTCCTACCGCAAGGGTTGAGCCAAACAGAAAGGTATGTGCCATTCTTCACGCTGCGTTGCTCGTCGTTACTGACCTCATTAGTGGTTCACGAACTCCCGTGTCATCGGCCAAGATGCACTCAATTCGTTCCGAGAAGCTATGGCAGAGCGAGCCTCTGACCCGTACTCTGTCCTTCTTAAATCTAACAAGCTACCAATGACCCTGATTCGCGATGGGCAGGGCAAGAATGGAATAAAACAGCACGAGGCTAAGATAGCGGTGGAAGCTGCACCCTTTGGTGAAGTCTTTGGACCAAAGAGCCAACGGAAGAGAGTAAAGCTGGGGGTCAGCTCGCTGGAAGACCTTGCAGATCATAGCATCAAGAGCCACGATACTTACCTCGACCGCCTCGAACAAGCTCAGCTGCTAAGTGGAAACTCAGCACCAGCTGAGGCCATTGGCGAAGCTGGAATAATAGACGATGGACAAATCAAAAGTGCACGCGAGGCTATTTTCAACAAAGGACAAAGCAAGCGCATATGGAATGAGCTTTATAAAGTCATCGATTCTTCGGATGTGGTGATCCACGTAATTGATGCTCGCGATCCTCTTGGCACCCGATGCCGAAGTGTAGAGAAATACATCAAAGAGGAGGCACCACACAAGCACTTGATCTTCGTCCTGAACAAGTGCGACCTGGTGCCTACTGGAGTTGCTGTAAGTTCTCACATCTCAATCTTCTCTTCCCCTAGTTCCATCGTTAAGTCAAGGCTCCTTCTGCATTTATGTGCTCTTCGCAATGGAAGGTTGTCTGTTACAACTTTGGTAGATTGAATCCATTCTCGCCGCTCTTGATCTTCGGGTCTTGGGTAGACAGCTCACCGTCTTGGGGAGTCTGTCGTAAAGAGTTTGGGCATGTTTCGTTTGAGTTGAATTCCACTTCCACCCTTATGTTAGTGGCTTGTGGTGGTTTTCTTAGTAATGATTCATACATCACAATCTTGATATTTGCGTGAATTGAATTTTGTAACAACCACTAACAATTCTCAGGCATCTTGGGTTAGAGCTCTCTCAAAAGACTATCCAACATTAGCATTTCACGCCTCCATCACCAATTCTTTTGGCAAGGGTTCACTCATCCAACTCCTTCGACAATTTTCTTCCCTACATTCCGACCGTAAGCAAATATCTGTTGGGTTTATCGGATATCCTAATACAGGAAAATCCTCAATCATCAACACACTTCGAAAGAAGAAGGTCTGCACAGTTGCGCCTATCCCGGGTGAAACCAAGATATGGCAATACATTACTCTTATGAAACGTATTTATTTAATTGATTGTCCTGGTGTTGTGCCACCAAGCAACACCGACACTCCACAAGATATCCTCCTTCGCGGCGTTGTCAGAGTTGAGAACGTCGAGCACCCAGAGCAGTATATCCCAGCTGTCTTAGCCAAAACAAAACCTCAGCATATAGAGAGAACGTATCAGATCAAGGGATACGGGAATCATATTGAGTTCCTGGAGTTATTGGCAAGGAAAGGCGGGAGATTACTACATGGCGGGGAACCAGATGTAGATGGTGTGGCGAAGATGGTGTTAAATGATTTTTTGAGAGGGAAGATTCCCTGGTATACCCCACCTCCATTACTTGCGGGCAAGGAAGAGAAGGGTATTGAGGGGCGAGAGGGGAGGTTAGGCGAGATGGGAAGGAAGAGAAAAAGGGACGATGAGAGTACGGTTGCTGAGTCGACTGTTGCCGATACTACCACGGTTGGGGATAATGCCTCGACAATCGGAGATGCTACTGAGCCAACAGAGGTCGATGATGACGACGATGAGTTTGTCGGGTTTGGGAGTGATGATGGGGGCGTGGCCCTCGATGATGTGGATGTGGCATTTGGGCTTGAGGACGATGAGGATAGTGAGAGTGATGTCGATGAAGCCAAGGAAGGTGGCGAAGAAGCGGACGAAGAAGCGGATGAGGCGGCGGAGGAACAATTACAGGAAGAGTTGCAGGTGGATGCGATGCCTAGGGTAGTGAAGGAAAGGAAACCGAATAAGAAGAATAGGCAGAAGACTTGAGGGAAATGGTGTAGGAATAAATAAATTATATGCTGAGGGTGGTTTGTGGCATCTCCAAGTCTTAATTTTAATCCCAGTAGACAGGCTTAATAGTCTTATGTTTGCTAGCGCGGGCTCCTCACTTCTGCATGTCTATCTCTTTTCTGTCTGTTGTGACTCTTTCTTGCAGTCTCTAGACAGTTTATTTACGGTGCCTTTTCTACATGTCCTTCGAAACATGTCTTCGTCATTCTTTTGTACTCTAATATCCTTAAGCACGCCATCCCATGATTTAGGATATATTGTTTCTCTAATTTTCAAAACCGCGAAGCCTGAGGGGAACTTCAGGTCATACCCATAACTTCTTGTGCCTCCAAAAGCCGAAGATAAGTCCCTATGCACAACAAATAATCAGAATGATTCGATCAGTAATGAAAGCACGCAACTCACCTGCTACATTCCATCTCTTATTTACAATAGAAAGACACCGTTTCGCAGCATTGAGATCAACAGCTAAGTTGGGATCCCCGCCCTCTCGCATACCCCGCATGTAAGTCACAGCACAGCGATATACCACATATATGCCCCAAGGTGACTGCCCTTTAGGATTGTCTTCTAACTGGGGAAACTTCTCTGGCAGGCAGTTGGTAACTACCTTTGCTATGCTTTCAAGAGCATTTTTTGACTGGTTCAAATGCTCGGCATGGGGTGCAAACCCTGGTTGTGAGAAAGAAGTGGTATGCTCGTACAATGTTATCAAAACACTGTGAATTTATGTTAGGAGACAGATTTAAAGGAAGGATGGGAGATTACCCATATCCAAAGGCGATCTGGTCATTGTCTGGTGGTGTTAATTCCTGAGCCGCGCTGATCATAGCGTTGATGGTCCGGTCGAGTTGCATGCCTTCATCATCGTGCATTTCCTGGTTCACAACCATATCCGAGATGTGATGGAGGACTTGGCCAAGTAGCCTCGAAGCTTGACACAACAAGGCAAATTTGCTCATATGCAACTGTGAAGGAGAAGATAGTTGAGAGGGTATAATCGATGACATTTCCTACTCTACTGTCAGCTCTGTGAGTAGGCTAAGAATACAAGACTTGCGCCTCTGTCCCATGCATCATCGTCTGTGGGTAAGAGATCATGCGGATTTGGATCTTCTGTTGCTAATGGTCGACCTGGACAGCCAATGCTGACAAAGCTGTGAGAGCAGTCAGTAGACATTCACCCTTAAATTAATAAGCTGTATAGGTACCGATCCAATATCACAATAGCCCACCACACTCTCCTCTTCTCCTCAAGCTCAACCAAAGTCAAGACTTTGATTGCATGTGACTTAGCACTGGGGTTAATGCCCAGTGCATACCCATATCGAGCACAAGATCCGATTGATAAGTAAGCTGATGGGTATATACCATGTCCTAACTCATAGAGAGCGATAAGAATTCCTGCCTGTAGAACCTGGATGGAAAAGTTTCCCGAATTCTCAACGTCTGTGTAGAACTTCTTTGTGGCATGATAAATAGGCGTCCTCGGGTCCTTTGCCCCCTCGGGTAGAGAAGTCGAGATTAGTTTCATGCAAAGTGACAAAAGTGTGATATCGGCATTATATAAAAATGTGGGATCAAGATGGTGATCGTAGAATCGGAATTTGGAGATGAAGGGCATCCAGATGTGAGTGCTCTCAAAGAATTTGGATGCCGTCGCACGGATTTCTTGCGAGTCCCCAACGAGCTGGAGACTGAGTATAGAGGATAGTTTGTCAGTGCGGGGGGTTTCCTGCTGGCTAAATCGCAAGAGTTCTGGGTCTAGAAAGAGAATGGTTTGGGGGTTGAGTTGTTGTCTGGTTGTCCGTGTATTTTGTTCAGTCCCTCCGAGTAAAAAGTCACTAGTGGAAGAGGGGATGAGGTTGTTGCTTTGCACTGGTTTTGTATAGTCACAAAGCAAATTCTTCCTATTGGAACATACTTAGCCAAAGTTCTAGTGGACAATATCTGGGGTTGTATGCTT
The DNA here is from genome assembly GCA_000328965.1 of Ascocoryne sarcoides NRRL 50072. NCBI lineage: Eukaryota > Fungi > Ascomycota > Leotiomycetes > Helotiales > Gelatinodiscaceae > Ascocoryne > Ascocoryne sarcoides. Next base: position 294,270 of record KB205949.1, on the reverse strand, counting down.
GGGAGAGTTTAGAGTTAAGACTTTCAGGCTTACTTGGTGCACAATCCACATCTCGGAAGTACCTTGTCGCATTTCCGTTTGCGTGCCTTGCACGATGTGCACGCCCGAGTTGCTGCATTGCTATTATCCAAGGGGCTCGAAGGGCTCTGCATGTTGCAGTGGTTACGACGGGTGGGATGCGGTGAAGTGAGGTGGAAGAAGGGAGGGTGGGGAAGTGGGAAAACTGGCGGCCGCCGGTGCGGCCGCAGAAAGCCACTATGGTGGAGGCCACGAAGTAAGTGTAAGTGGTACGAAGTTCAATATAAATTCGCCGATTTCCCCTCTCTTTAAAATAATTATCTTCCTCTTTACAATCGCTCAAAATCGCTTCCCTAGCCACCACTTAAACTAGCTTTTATCTCTTGATCAACACTTTCAAAATGAGCCGGTACGAAGCTGCATATCTAAATCCACAAGGTGCCGGCGATGCCCGTCCAACCGCCCTCCAAATCATCAAAGATGAGAACCTCGAAGGTACCTTGAAGGGAAAAGTAATTGTGATCACAGGCACTTCCTCTGGGATTGGCATCGAAACAGCAAAAGCCATCTCAACATCTGGAGCCAAACTCTTCCTGACAGCCCGTTCTACAAAAAAGGCACAAGAAGCTCTGGCTTCTATTCTCTCGCCCAATATCACGCTTGTGGAAATGGACAACACATCCCTCTCAAGCATCCGTGCTGCAGCTTCAACGATTCTTGACAAATCAAATTCACAAGTTAATATTATAGTCAATAACGCCGGCATCATGGCAATCCCAATCCGAGAGTTGACGGAGGATGGACATGAAGTGCAGTTTCAGACCAATTACCTTTCTCACTTCTTGCTATTTCAACTTTTGAAGCCTGCGCTTCTTGCAAGTTCAACCCTAGAGTTTAACTCTCGGGTGGTTAATGTATCGTCGTCGGCCTATCTCATGTCTGACATTATGGAGTCTGAGAATTATGATTTTCAAACGGGGGGATATGATCCTTGGGTTGCGTATGGGCAGTCCAAGAGGGCGCAGATATATATGGCTTCAGAGCTGGAGCGTCGATATGGAGAGAAGGGGCTGCATGCTTTCAGGTATGCGCTTCGAATTTCTCGCTTCTTCTTGGCAGAGCTCCAAATTCTTTCTTTCATCGGTTTATTTATTTGAAAATAGAGACTAACATCTTATCAGCGTTCATCCTGGGGAGATTGATACACCACTCCAAAAACACATGGATGCTGCTCTTATCCAGAGTTTCTGGGCCGATCCAGATGTAAGTTCTTTTACTTGAGAAAAACCTCGGAATACTTTGGAAATTTCTTCCATTGAAACCGGTACTGATTTGAAGGTGTCTAATAGGCAGTGAGAAAGATGAGGAGTCCTGAGCAAGGTGCAGCTAACACCGTTTTCGCTGCTCTAGGTAAAGATATAAAAGGGGGAAGGTACTGTACATACATATTCTAAACTTTCCTCTCCTTCCACAGAAAAATAGTTGCTAAATTACAAGATGCTGATTAAATTTCGTGCCTCTAGATATCTTGTCGACTGCGCCGACCCGTTTCAGGGTGTTGCTGATGGGGTATCGGATGTCAGGCAGCCATACGACCCGGAGAAGGAAGCAAGACTCTGGAAGGACTCGCTGAAGATGGTCGGGGTGGAAGATGACGCGTAAAGATTCAAAGGATCCATCCCTCTCTAGTTTGGTTATGATAGTATAATATCCCCAGTTGCTACGAAGAATACGCTATTTGACCATGCTACATTTTGAAGTGCCTGCTTCTCGTATTGGTATTATTTTCCTTGGGATATGAGCCAAGAGTCCCAATTCGTTAAGTTCAATGGCTGAGGATTAAGAGGTAATTGCAGCCAATCTTTGACATAACTATCAATTCGCTTTTTAGGGTCAGGGGTATGAAGTGATTGGGAGCTAGTTACTTTAGTTATGCTGTAGGAGTTAAACTATCCCGTAAACTAAGAAGACTGCGGGATACTTATTCAGAGCTTTCACAGCCAAACCTAAAGTTTAAAAAGCACCCATTAAGGTTCTACATAATACACCTAAGGTTGAATCAATCGGTGATTTCCTTATACAGTTTTAAGACACCGCGAAGGGGCTGTGGAGCTTAAAATGCGGGAAATCACGTCCTCAAAATGCTACAACCTTTATTATTATAGTAAACATTTCAACTTGACGTAGAGATCGGTTGCTCCCTATTGCTAGGACAGCATTTGCCTTAATTTCATATATATCATTCTCAAATTCGGATCCCAAACTAATAACACTACCCCTGAGACACACTCTTCTCAAAACAATACCATGCTTTGCAATCGTGTTGAACTCGAGGGGTTCCCTTGATTTAATCTGCGGCGATGACTGCCATAACACATGAAATAACACTTTAAAACTCTGCCCATGCTCCAACACATCCTGATCCACTCGCAATCACATCCGTAGCGAAGAACAAAGTTGTCGAAATGGGCTCTTTACAGGCCCTGCATACGATGCCAACAGCACCGCAGATAGCGCCTATATTCGACCCAACGGCTGCGCCTGGAACCTTATCAAGCCCGACTGAAAGCAAGATCGTAGAGAAGCACATGATCATTTCCCCACCCATAGCCACCTCTTTCTTCGCCTTTCGTAAATATGCTACGGAAATAAAAAGCTCGGAAAGGCCCATAACTACGATTCCAGTGTCGCAGTAGCCGTTAACTTTGACGTTTCTGGCTCGTCTCATGATGACATGAGCAATTACAGCAACACCATGGATTGCAATTGGCAGGGCGCGGATGAAATTGCCAATCTTTGTAGGCTCGGGATGATTGTTAAGTCCCGATTTTGGGAGGTGTAACTGTCACAAAAGCGAGGTCAACTTGAGTATAGTTTGTTATGGCTTGGAAGCTCTGCTCTAAAAATAATGGCGGAAGGTTTGGTAGATGAACGGACGTCTCTCTGTATCGCAGGCCGAATGCTCAATCTCTCTGCTCCCTTCCTTCATCCATCCTTTTACTCCACAAAGTCAGATTGTATAAAGCAGACGAGAAAGATCCTGATACTTGGATGTTAGAATAACAGCCCGCATCTCTATTGCTTGTAGGCATCTCTCGCGAGAGACACTACCCGAGATCGTTATGGTTAATATCAATGTGGCAAATAAATCGAGCTCTAGGGCAATGAATACCTCGCAGTGTGTTGTTCTACTGATAGAGGCATTCTATCTCTGGATGAAGACCCTTGGATATCAGGTTAATCTGCCTTAAATAGTCTGACCTGGCTGAAAACAGAAGCTTATAAATTGGGTTATTACCAGAATTGCGGGATGTGCTACTACTCCCAAATAAAACAGATAGAAATGAGTCTCTTCTGGCCATCTTGTAGTTGGATTGTGAGCTGGTTTGAGTTACCCGAGCAATTGAATTGCAGCTCATGATCCGTCATAATATCTTTGATATCGACATCTGAAGCTCCAACGTGGCCAGTAAACGGGTCTTCTGCCTGCGTGATGAGAAGATTACCGGACAACACTTCAACAAACTCTAATGTAAGGGATAGTTTGTCAAGTTGTAAGTGTAGCGATGGCGTCACTAGAGTTATTGCTCTACTATAAGGAAGTTCCTCATGTTCAACCGTGATCAGAGATACATTATCCAAAACTTCCTTTTGCTTATTATTGTAATTGATATCAGTAGCATCCAGAGCTATTCTGGTAGCTCTTTCGCTATAAGCAGGACTTTGCAACTTAGGTGGAGTTTCTGGCGGAGTTGACGGCATCTCGGTGTATAGAGATTGCGCCGCCCTTTGACTTTCTGCTTGGGCAATGATAGACTGAGGCCGAATTGTAGATGCCGAATCAGAAGATAGCATGTTTCTAGAGAGAGCAGATGATGAAGGCCAGTATGCTACTGGAAGCAAGACACTTTCATTCGGAGGGCAATGTTGCCTCAGATGTGAATTCGTTGTACGCTGAATCTTGTCCTCCAAAACCACTATTAGATGTTCCAAAATTCTGCACATTTCTTCGTAACGGTCTATTGGAATCTCGAGCCAGTCCGGCAAGATCCATTTTTCATAAAGCTTTCCGTGTGTTCGGGGTACAGAGAAGCCACCATGGATGTGGAAGAAGAGGTTACAGAGATAACAAGCACTCTTACTAGAGCAAATGATCCTCGGTCTCGGATAATCCGGATAAAGCTCGTAGAAAAAGAGAAGTTGAATCTCTGCGTGGATTCGACCAGGTTGTTCTCCCAAGGTTGAAGGCTTATCGATCCTGAAAGGCTCTACTTGAATGTGTTCGAAGATCCGACATCCTCTGTCTCTTGCGGCGCAAACAAGCTCAATAGACACAGAATAATAACGACTAAGCTTGCCCATTGCTTCTGGCAGATGTGATTTAAGACTTGGGTTAAGTTTTGAGCTAGTAAAGATCGATCCGAGATCGATAGATTTTGTGAGCTCGTGAGCCTGCTTTACTATCTCTTCAATTATCTTGCATGTCTCAATTGTTTTGGCCTTGAGGTGTGACATGCTCTCAAGTTTGGTAGATAGGACTTGCAGCTCTTTGACCCTATCTCTCACAGCTTGCAAATTGCTTCTAGCGAGCGCTGATTTTGTCTCAATAGACTTGTCCTGGAGTGCCGTACCTAGTTGAGTAATAAGAGCTGGCTTTCTAGTAGCCTTTATTGACCGACTATGCCGCGATCGAAGTCGGGCTAAGATTCGATCATAGTCGAGTTTAACAATTTCTTTGAAAAGGGCTTCTACATCCGTAGATCTCGAGTTCTCTGTATATTAGACAAGTCAGACCTTGAAATCACCAAGGGCCTACTGACCTCGCCGTGCAGCTTGCTCTAAAATCCTAGCAAGAACCGTGAAGCTCTGTGTAATTCCAGAGAGATCCCCGGTATTTGAAGATATTCGGATTATGCTTCCTCTTCCATTACGTTGTTCTTCCACACAAACTGCCATTACCTTAAGACTGTCATCTGTTGTGGCTAACAGAAATGCTAGGTTGCTAGCAATCTCTCTTTCCCGTGCGATATCCAATCGATGGATTGAATCAGGTTGAGTGACCAAAACATGCTCTGTAGGTAGTTCCGGGATGTTATTAAGCTCTGAAAGATGGCAGACAGTTTGCCTCAGGCGTTGGCGTGTTACTTCACTTCCCCACATCGCTATTGTTAATGTCCTTGAAGATTGAACACTCGTGGGTTCTCTCTCGTACCCCGCACCTGAAGACTGAGGTTACACAAAGCTCCTATTGCTAACGCTCGATGGCTAATAATCGATCGCCAGCAGAGCAACATCACAATTTCAAGTTATGCTATTGGATGATAGGGTGCCATGCTGCACCGAATCGATTGCCAATTAAATTTTAATCTATCCAAATTCATCTCCAATCATTTAGACCCTTTGAGCTAAAGGGCAATATGAAATGTTTATGTACCATTTAACTCACAGTCACATGGACCCAAAACACCCAAAATCTCCTGGTCACAGGTAACTCAACCGCCTATACTATACAGGTATACTATTACATATTTGTACACACCTATTGCTTGGTTGATCCGCCGATACTCATGAGTCGTGATAACGTTGTCGTCAAAAAGAAAGAAAAGGAGTAGAAACATCCAAATGCAAACAATTACCACGAACTAAACTCCAGGTCTCTGTGCCCATGCCAGACAATGTCAGATTTGGGGCAAAATGTATACGCATTTATCCAACTGCGGCATTGTCAGAGCCAGTGTCGACCTTTTCCCACATCCTGGCTGGACATGTTTGCTGTTTGTTCAGCCTCTCAGCAAACATAGCTAGATATACAACATCATCAGGCCGATTGAGAACATGCTGGTCTAGTTACACGTTAGCTGCTCTTCCAATGTTTTGCATCTTGAAAGAGAATTGGTAAAACGTACAGTGATAGGCCTCTGCAAACTTGAATTGTTCAAATAGTGCAATGAGAACGTTGTCATTGAGCAGGGCATCGTTTTGATTCGCCGTCTGCCAGTCTTTATCGAAGGGCGAAAGCTTGCCTTTAAACACTCGCGCATAGTGTCGTGTCATGGTGTCGTACATATCTTGTGCGTTCTTTCTGCGAGTTTCATGGGCTATGAATCCGAATCATGAGATATGGCAGACAAATATTTGGGGAGAACATCAAACTTACCTTCTCCAAATTGTTTATAGCGTACCATGGTGCGTCTGTACTGAAGAGCAAGCCTTCGAACGCAGAGTCCAAGGATGAGCGGATTCGAAATCTTGGCTTTACCCCTCCAAGTGGGAAGTAAGCCATCAATCTCCGGCAAAACCAACTTTTCATGTTCTTCAAAACCTTCTGCTGCGTTCTGGAAAAGTTGATCGCGGATCCTCATAGGGATCGCGCTGGCCCTGAACATGCGATTGTCAAGTCCCTGGGCTTTGAAAGACTCGAACTTTGCTTGATCAATGGGACGCCGACTATCTAGGTATCGACCAAGATTCGTCATACTCACAACGTTCTTCACAACAGGGGTCTAAAAAGTTAGTATTAGAAAAGCGAAGCATAGGATACTTACTAGTAGTCCAGGAGGCGCCTTGTTGACGTAACGATGTAGAATTGCATCAAGGACACTTTCAATATCGTTTGGAAATTCCCTAGCTTTCTGGGCAACGTCCAAAGCTCCCCACTCAATGAGTTGCTTCCTCGTGGGCACCGAAACGGGTATGATCTGGCGATTTTGAGCTGTCTTTATCAGAGAGCATACTTTACATTTGCTCGGCTCAGGCGCGAGCGTCTCCTTCATGTCGGCAACAAACCTATCCATTAGAATATTTTTGGAGTTCTCGAACAGTGACTCCGAGACTGAAGTTCGTGCTGTACTCCAAGCCTGGATCCCCAAACCGCACAGAAGATCATTAATAGTGAAGCATGCTTCAACAACAATGGTAAGAGGCAAACCTTGAAAATGATATACCTTGTCGTCATTGACTTCAGGCGGGTGAATCAAATTCATACTGAACCTTTTTGAAGGGCATTTGTCGCAAGTCAATGGTGACTCGCCAAAAGATCGGCCCTTAAGTTCGAGATAGTCTGTAGCAACAATTAGTGTTTTACTTACCTAAGGATGATACATGACTTACCTATGATCTTTATGCGTGCCGTAAACGCACTCTCGTCATCTCGGGCGCATATACGTTTCGCGAGTGTAGGTGCCTCGGATCTCTGACTCTGAGCAGTGCACTTTTGAGCGGCATGGACACATCTTTTGCATGGTCCGTCACGTTCACACTTTGGCGTAAGTTGTCAGCAAGGCTTCAGACCAAGACAGTAGACTTGACACCCACCGGTTCATGGAGCAATTTGCAAAATGAACATGCTCCCACCTTTCGAATCTGTTGTGTCTTCAATCGTTCGGGACCAAACTTCGGTTTGCGGTTGTGACGTGCCTTTGCGGGCTCCTTGGGTTCTTGGGAGCGTGAAGTCTTCCAGCCTACATCACGCAAATTTGGGATGGTGTCAGCGGCTGATGCTGGAGTTGGTAAATTCGGTTGGGAGGAGAGCGAGCCGGGCCCAAAGTCTAAATCAGAGCAGGAGCCATCCATCTCCTGTGGCATGTGGTCCACGTCAACCAATGGTACAAATCCAGAAGAGTCGTGTGGAAATGCGTTTTGAGGGGTCTGGCTATACCTACATGTGAATTGAGCGGTATGGCTTGAATCTTGGTTGAAGGGACCTTGGTCGAGGATGCCTTGGTCGATGGTGCTTTGGTTGAAGGGACCTTGGTCGAGGATGCCTTGGTCGATGATGCCTTGGTTGAAGATATCACGATCGAGGATGTCTTGTGACGAGTGAGGTGTAGTGTATGCAACTGAGTTGAGAGTCTTTGCTGGAAAGGGCTGAAGAGGTATCGGCAGGTTTGAAAGACTGGAGATATAATCATATTCACTTTCGTGGGTCGTGGGCTGCAGGTTTTTTATTGCAGGGGAGGTGGCAACAGCTGCAGAATTCGGGTTGGCGAGACAGATTGGCACGGAACCTTGAGACCAAGTGTTGATCAATGATGGGTGTATCATATTTGTAACGGGCTCGTTTTGCAATGTTTGTTGCCACTGGGGGGTCGACGTTGAGCTCCCATTCAAGTCAGGCAGTGGGAATGCAGGTGGTTCTGTGGGTGGAAATGCCCATGATCCAGTAGGATCAGAAGCGGCGAAAAAGATCGCTTCAGGCTGAGGGAAGGTCGAGGACGCATCGGTATCCGAGTAATCGGGCATGGCACCTAGTGTATCATACATGGACGATTGCATGGACACGGGATATAGATTCAGAGAACAGGACACGCATCCCGAGCCAGAATGACAAGAGGGTTGATGGGGCATGAGGGACGGTTCTTCCCCCGACCAGTTGACTATGTCCATAATGGTTTCCCTTCAAGAAGTAGGAGAGTAAGGTTGTCCTTAACCAGGCAGTGATTGTGGTGAGAATTTGGTAGGTAAGTGTTGAAATGGTTGAGCAGATGTCAGCGTGGAGGGCTCAATTTACATGCCGGACCTGCCTGTTTTCAGCATTGAGGCTACAAACACTGAAGTGCTTGGAGAGCAAGAGATGTAATGATGCGTATATAAGAAGGAAGACGGTCTTCAAGTCTCTCTCTATACTTCCAGAGTGATCTGTTCAAAGCAAAGTTCTTCGATCAACACACCTAAACCAAAACTAAGCAATCCTACAGACCTGCACATCCACAAGAAGTATTTCTCGCCATTATTTGTATGTCTTTCAACTACCGTCCCTTCGTACTCCATACAAATCAAGTAAGCTGGTGCTGATCCTTGTCTAGTCAAGATGGAGTCAAGACCATCTCGTGTAGAATCACGTGTCCACATGAACCTCATTCACCACCATATCTCCATCTCCTTGCCCGCCCTGAATTCTGGCAGCTCGCCTTTTTCTCCTTTCCGAAAGACCCTGTGGAAGTACGTCTACACTTCTGGACTCAGCACGCCGGGTTCCCAACAACCGCCCAGCGCTTTTGCACGCATATGGCATACGAGCGTACAGTGTTTTACGACGGTTCACCGGCATATCTGAGCCACAGCCCCGACCAGCTAGATGCAGCTCAGCCCTCAACCAGAGCTTGCGGAGACCCATCGATGATTTTCATCACGGAGTTGAATCGTGTAGTGTGGGATCAGCTACAAAAGCCCGTGATTGGGTTGACTGCCCTTCGTCAGACTCTCATACCAAAGATCGAAGAGATCCTCAAAATGGGCAAGGGGAGCTCCGAAGTTGAAGAATCAGACCAGGATATTGCACTCGGAGATCGCGCTGGTGCGAAGGTGGATGTGTAAGGGGAAGATGAGGCTAAGCCATAAGCAAGTTTGCTGCATGAATTGGTAAGATGTTGTGCCTCGCCTAATGTCATCATGAACACTGCCATCGACCTAACATTATTTGTAGAAGCCATATCCGAGATATTGATGTGCTTTGCTGTTATGAAAGGAGAGAACACGTTTGGTGAATGACAGTTGGTCGGTGGTGGAATCGGTAGGGCATTTGTCCGTAGTTTTCTACCATAGGGCTGTGGGTCATTTTGGATAGCAACAAGGACCAAATTGTATTTTGCATTTCCCACTGAATTTAATATTATCTGTGCGTCTTTTGTAAAAGATTCTCGGGTTAGCGAGGGTTCTAATTGAGCTCCAACACAAGATAATCTCACAATGCACACGCGTCATATCTAAAACTACTCGGTATTCGAGGCAGCGCAACTCCTTTCAATCCAATGAACCCTTTTGCTCATTCTCAAAAACCAGGATTATCTTTGCCCTCCATACCAGAGTTCGTTGTTGACTCCCATCCAGCCGGTTGGAACCCGACTCTGGTTGGGTTGGGTGAGGCTACCGACATCACGCGGTGTGACAGGCACCGGAGGGGGCTTAAATGGGCTCCATGTTCGCAGTCATCATCGCCCTCGTCGACTCTCTCTTGCGAAAAAGACGCGACTGGGTTATCGACCAGGGACTAATCTCTTGGAGCAAGACAGCGAAGTCAAGTGTAATGTATGCCACGTTTTGAGAAGGCTCTTTTGTTGTATATCGTAAGGGTGCTTAGATCCCGGGTAGCTGACATGTAACTTCCATATTCCCCTGCATGGCCGAAACTGTGGCTTCTGCATTCGCCCTTTTACGGAAATGGGATGGGGTCGTCTGTTGTGAGATCCTTATTATTATCGACTCTTGGGCTGAAGTTACACAGAGTCAGACCTTTATACTCTTAGGGGCGTAGTTCTGAGTACCCCCTTAGGTTCCGATAATTCGCGGAAACTATTTTTAGAAGGAGTACTCTACAGCGAAGAGAAGGGGTTAAAATAGTGCACCTCAGAGTAATTGAGGATGGTGAGTCTGGGAGCTCATCCTGGTTTTCCCGAATCTTTCTCACTAGGAGTTGACGCTCTCGACAGCAGCGCGACCGGGGCCGTTGGTGCATCTCAGGCGAGATGGGTGCACAGAGGTGAGGTGGTGAGAGTATAGTAAAGGCTGGAGAGGATAGCTGAGGTCCTGTGAAGCGAGGGTGAGCGAAGCGGCCGTGTGTCACGTGCACAATGGCCTGGCATATATGCAGAGTGAGGCGATTGGCGCGAAATAACAGCATTTGCAAACACAAAATCCCATAATAAACTTTAAAGCCGAGCTCAGAGCCGTCCTCTCCAACGAGCTAGAAAGGGCGAAACGTCTTTGAACCCAAATTTGTTCCATAGACATGCCAGACATATTTCGACCGAATTGGATCTCCACCAATTATGATTCTATCATGGGGTTCTGATCATGTTTCCAACAGCGTTGAAGGTTGAGATTGATAGAAAATTTCTATTCTGGCTTAGAATCTCTTCCCAGGGACGAAAACAAAGAGTGTTACAATGGAATCATCGATGATGATCACGACCGTCAACACGACAACTAGTCTCTGGGTGTACAGCCTCCGAATGTAGGGTTCTCGAACATGAGAAAATGAAGAGAAGGTGCATTCACTAAGGTGAAGCCAAGCAAATATTGGGTCGAGACAATACTGATGCAAAGTCAGGCTATAGATCCCAATAGTAAAGGGTAGTATGGGCTACAAGGAGAGTCAGTCTATATGCCTACGAAGCGTAACAGGGGTAGTTAGAATACGTACCCAAAGCCGTGATTGTCGCTCTTAGTCTAAGAATAATAAGACGAAAACAGCCCAAATGTCAGCAAACATAGAGGGAAGTCCAAGAAGAGCTCGCATGAAAATTGACTGTGGAATCAAGCTTCCAAGAGCTTTCAATCTAAATAAATCCGGGAAATGCATCCCGCTCCATGGCGCGAAAAACGTAATCCTGAGGAGCATCAAACACTTCCGGGTCGTCTGTCCAAATTCCTCAATTGTTGTTGTCATCTCATTAGCGATAGCTCCAGGACGAATGGCCTCTCGTTCAGCTCCAGGGAGGGTTGATTTCTGGAAATTGGAACATCGCCACTCCTTCTTGGAGATGGAGCTTGGGCAACTTTGGGCGGCTCTCCACGCAAGGAAGGGGAGGTGCGGGAGTCCGAGTCCGTCTCACTTAAGAGTTCAGAGTTTCTTGATGAACGATCCGACCCTGCTTCTGGGTTCCAACTAAAACCGTTTCCCGAAGTTCACGGACATACTGGCGGCATAAGCCCATATGGGTTGATATATCGAGCATATAATGTTATCAGCAGGAGATGTCTAAAATATAGGAACAAGGGCAAATCACCACTGCAATCGCCACTTGCAGCTGCTCAACTCCTCTAGGGCTTGTAAAAGATCACATAATGAAACAGACCCTTAATCATGTAGGCAGCCCTGCTTAATGAAATATTGAATATAAGTGCAATCTCAAAATGTTAATGGCGGAGAAATATTAAAGCAAATTAACAGAAACAAGCTGTTTAAGGAAGAATGAAAGTGAGGAGACGCCGAGAGAGATTTATGGGGAGTGCTAGTGCACGCTGACCTAATTAGAGTAGGCCTAAAGAGCTGAAGGTCAGTTTTAATCCCAGGAGTAAAGACGTGCATCTTAGATAGAGCATAGCCAAACAAAAAGGTCGTATCCTACATAAATATACAGGCAACAATGAAAACTACAACGATGAAGTTACCATGCTCTATTACACGTGAGCGGTGAGCTGAAAGAGCAGTCTTGACAAAACTTCTGGGCAAAAGCAAACAAGGAGCGATTAGAATTATGATAATAAAACAAATAAGTGCACTCCAGGAAGGGGAAGTTAAGTTACTAGTAGCAAGCGTAAATAAAACTTCAATCACTTGGCCCTTTCAACTAGAGTGAAAAGCTTCAAATCACATGATGGGCCTATTTCCAAACTCGCCTGACTTGAGCAGCTCTATTCCAACGACTCCTGATTTTCTTCACACCACCACCATCACTTCCTCAAATCTGCGCAATGACCACAACCTCTTCATCCACCGCTACGGAAATGACAAGTGCTTCTTCCAAACGATCCTTCGAAGCCTTCGACGACCCCAATGGCTCCTCCTCATCCACCTCAGCTGCCAATCCCCCCTCCCCAAAACGCACACGACCAGACCCCGATCCCGCACTATGGGATATGATTCTCAAACTCCCCGCCACCGCAACACAAACCCTCCTTTACTCCATATGTGTCCAGAACCCCGCGCTCTCTACACACGTCCGCGGAGCCCACAATGCTCGACTTGCCGAAGAAGCTGCGCGCCCACCCATAGATTTCGATCACTACTCACAGGAATGCTGGTATACACTAAATCGGAAATACAGAAATCTTTCGTGCAGCAAGCAGTTCGATGCTATGGGGGATATATGCGATGTGCTGAGTGAGAGCCGAGAGACGATTTTACAGAAGGCAGGACCAGAGACAAGATATGAAACTCGGAGGAATGGGCTGGAGGTGGGCTACACCTCTAATATTTGGTCTCGACGTCATGATGGAACACTAACTCCTTGCAGGATTTGAGGAAAATCTGCAAAAGCATCGCGCTATGCGAAGAAACACAAATTAGACACGAAATTATGAAGGACGGCTATGTGCTATCACAATTCGCCGAAAGCATGTGTGAACTAGCTGGTGGGATGACCATTCAAGAGCGGGAAAAGTACAAGGGAGAGGGCTTATATGACAAACTTTTGGAGCTGGCAAAATATTGCCGTGACGAGGCTGGAATGGAGGGGTTGGAGGAAGTCTATTCTATCTTTGACGGGGTCGTGGAGACTGTGGAAGAAGACGAGCATGAGTACGAAGATGACACTCATGATCATACAGCCATCGAACGCGGAGTTCCGGCTAACCCTGATGCCTACGCCTATCAACCATCTCTGCCCTCGGTACCAGTACAGGAGCCAGCCCCCATCCCCCGGCGGACCAAGGTTTTCAGCATTGGAGATTTGTCCTGAAGCAAGTGCATCGACGCCAGCGTGAGGACTGACCATGATACCCCGGAGCACGATATGCCACCAGCTGTAAGATATTAGATCCAGTTCCTTTCCTTCTAGGGCGAGCCCAGCGCCAGTGCCCTCTACAGATTAGATTTGTTTTCTGCGATAGGATATACCCGATTTTTGATGTGGGGAGTGAATTTGGATAGTGATGAACCAAGATGAAGGGAGAGATAATATAAATTCGGATATCCGATACATGGCAAACACTAGATTTTGAGAGGCTGACCTTTGGAGTCTTAGTACTTCTTTCTGCTCTCGTGCTTCCCTTTTATATCGACTACATCAGTATTTCAACGACCAGCATGTTGACAATCAAATCTGGGTCTCCCGAGGCCCAGGTTTTTAGCGGTTCGATCTGTGCAAATTTTCATCGGTACTACTAATTCAGCAATCATCTAGATGTCTTCGTGGCAGCCAAGGCCGTCTCTAGGTAAGTTGTCCAGCGCTGCTATAGATATCTGTTTTGTCGTCTTTCCAATGGCTTATCCTCCATCGCCCGTTATATATTTATAAACACTACTCCCATCTTCTTTAAACTCTTATAATAACTAATCTGATCTAGCCCCGCACCGCATTGATTTTCTTCTCTTTTTCCAGCCTCTATCTACTCTCATGTTTAGCCCCCTAAACTAGAGTCTCACGTCTTTCCCTTAATTTTTCTCCTGCCCAAGACTTATCTCCCCTAGAAGACGGTTGGTTTTTCGGCCTTTTCATTCATCGGCCTGCCTAAAAACAATCTTACTATTGCTACCTTGAGAAGGGTGCCAAAGTCATTGCTACCATTTCAGTTTCTTGTTTTTAACATACACAAGGCCGTTCCCTAGTTATGAGTTATCAGCAAGTTAACGCCATTTGGAGCTTTTTACACGGCGATGTATAACCATAGGAGTGAAGAATCTAGCAACAGACCCATGTTCGATATCACCACAAACCTCAGACAATGAATTGCTCCTCTGGATGCTCATTTCTTTGTCTGTGGTGGGTTCATTAATTCAGGGATTGGAGGCCTTGAAGACTTGAGAATAAAGCATGCGAAAATTGTCATTTTCAGCCAATGCAGAAATGCTTTTATGCTTGAGTAGTATAATGGAGAAAAGCAAGCCTAATGAGGCTGTCTTTACGATGCTTATTAAGTGCTATTGGAATACTAATCTTATCCTATGGAGATAGACTCAGTCTACAGTTACAGTCGCAGTAGATGGTATAAAAAGAGGGTGAAAGCGTTTGCGAAGAGGTCGATACGGAGAGATATGGATAGGGATTCATACGGGACAAAACTAGGGATCGGCGCTTACTGGAACCCTTGCTACTATTCCAAAGATTATGAGGAAGAGGGGTCATATTCTATTTGTTAAGGGAACTTCAAGTAGACGTTAGGCAATGTAAATGAAATATCCAGCTAGGAATTATTTCCTTCTTTTCTAAGTCGCCTTTCTCTTCACGGTTTCGTGAATTGGATTCTAGATTGTATATGAAGGGGCAAAGAGCCGAATGAATGAGACCAACTGCCTAGTTTCAAACAAGTTTAATCCTAATGCCCGATTATTTCTTTTAGTTCCTTATTCCTCAGCTAAAACTAAGTTCTTAAACATTCATCCAGGAGCTGAGCATGCAGAGCTTCTACCTATGCAAAGGGGGTTTTGTCAAGTATGATTTCAACATCGTGTAAAGCTAGCCTAATTAAAGAGCACTTGCTCGTTACTCTTATATCTTTACATTACCCTATGTCTCCATTTAGGTTTAGGCCACATAGCCTACTGCTTTATCATGCAAAAGCAAGGAATATCTTACCTCGCACCTCGAATATTCATCCATATTCATCTACGCCTCCTATTCTCATCCATCCAACTCCTCCTTGCCACCTCATAACCTCACTCATCTCGATTCCGCAATAACTCTATTCCTTCAGCACTTTAACCTGTCACTTCGGCCACTCTTCATCTCCGATCAAGCACGCTAATATGATACATGCACCAAAGCAATTAAGGGTGTATTCATTTTTGTTTTTAATTTCCTTCCTATCACACGATCTAGATCGACTAGTATAGTACATATATCTATCATATAATACAATACACCCACCCACCAACCTCCATACTCATCTCGCATTTTCCATGTGGCTCTCCACCATCAAAACCAAATCATCAACTTTCTCTGTGACAATATCATAGCTAGCATCCCCGCTTTACTTCATCCTGCCTCCTGACTAGCACCTCTTATAATTAGTGCCTACTCCCCTACGGCAGCAGCCACCACATCTTTCCTAAATGTCTCCCTCTTCATAGTAGTTATTTCCTACTACTACCGATCCATTGAAAAGGTCTTCGATAAGCCATTCTCCCAACCCAACTTCTCCACTAGCCCCTTCCCAGTTTTGACCCATGCCCCCTCGATCCACTCCCACCCCCACCCATCCTGCACAGCATGGCTACACCTAACACAGAGCCCCTTAGCCTCGTCCTCCTTCTTCACATCCCTCTTCCAGCACCGGTCGCACTTCCCGCCCCGCGCAGGGATCACAAATACGGTCCCACGACGCTTGTTTATGTCTTCCCCCTCTTTGCTCTCCTTGGAGGGGATCGCAAACTCTCGCTTATATACCCATTCAGGTCCCTGCAACCATTCGTGCGCTTCCAACCCAGGACCTTTCAGGGCCCCTTCAGCACTCATCGGACGAAGAAACTTCACAGTCTCGCTTACTCCAAAGAGACTCGCGAGGAACGAGGAGTGAGTAGGAGCCTGTATCCCATGGTCCGTAGTTGGCAAGATCGTTATCCCCTCGGGAATCGACAGCACTACTCTCGCCTCAAGGCTACTCCCGATCTTCGTATCCTTTCGCGCCTCTTCTAGCGCCGCCTTCACGGCCAAGTTCGCGGCTAGGAGCACTGGTAACACGTCGCCAATGCTGGTCCGTTTTTCTGCCCAGGCATTTGCAAACCCATTCTGGAAGAACTCAACCTCTAACGGGCTGTGAAAGGGGTGCAGAATCGGACCGCCATGTTCCACACTATCCATCCACTTCGGTCGATGTTCCCACGCTTCCTCTACCAGATGTGGCGTAATCGGACTCAGCATTCTCAACATTCCAACAAACAGCTCTTCCATCACGCCGGACCCGTTTCCACAATACAAGCCATCCTTTGCTCCCTCCAAGTACAGTGCACTCACATCATTCGCTACCCACTTGTTAATTGCCATCACCCCCTTGTAAAACTCATATCGATTATAACACTCCTTAACCTGCTGTATCGTCTTCTCCATTTGATACAAAGCAATCTGGTCGAGGGCGGAAGGGGTAAAGGTATATCTTGTATCTCGAGGATCCGTTTCGTGCTTCATACTTCCGAGCAGCATCCTGAGTATCATCCGCCACTTACTCAGCATTCTATCGTTCCCCAATAAGACCTGTTCCCCGATCACCAAGTCGGTTGTGTAATCACTACTTGCAACCCATAGTCTTAACGTATCTGGTCCCCGTGATAAGGGTTTTTTGAGAAGTGAACCATCAATGATTTCGCTAGGTGCTATTGTGTTTCCAATACTTTTTGACATCTTTTTGCCACGTTTATCGAGTGTAAAGCCATGAGTGATTAGGGTTTTGAATGGAGCGGATGGGATGGGAGATGCAGCCGTATGAGTAAGTAGAGAAGATTGGAACCAACCTCGATGTTGATCAGTGCCTTCGAGATACAAATCTGCAGGACCGGAAGTCTGCGTCCAACTTGATCCACTATCGAACCAGACATCCATGGTATCCTTCCCTCTTGTGTACTTCCCCGTTAGCCCAGAAGAGAACCAGACAGGGTTGTCTGGAGAGTCGGTCCACCATGCGTCGATGCCCCTCTCCTCAATTACCTTGATAATATGACTCACGGTTTCTTCCGTGAGGACCGCATTCCCATCTTCATCGAAGAGGGCTGGGATGGGAACACCCCAAGCACGTTGCCTAGAAATGCACCACTCGCTTCTCCCCTTGATGAAACTTTCTAATCGAGACCGTCCAGTTTCTGGGAGAAATTTCACATCGTCTAAGTACTTAAGTGCGAGCTCTTTCTCTTGTCCTACATCAGCAAACCACTGTTCTGTGGCTCTCACAATGACAGGTAGTTTGGTTCGCCAGTCATATGGGTATTTGTGTTTGTACTTATGAGTTGCCAATATCCGATCCCCAAGGAGCTTCAGGACTTCATCTCGGCCGGCACTGAGAACAGGCTTACCTTCAAGTAATTCTGGATGATCTGGATATGCGGCGGCAGTAAAATTTCCGTCGTTGTCTACGGGTGAGTCTGCCGGGATGTTTAGACTAGTACAGAGCTCATAATCATCCATACCATGACCGGGAGCAAGGTGAACAAGACCAGATCCTGACTCGGAGGACACGAAATCGGCATGAACAACAGGCTGAAGAGGTGCATCCTCGCCTCGGAGAGGGTTGAGGTATTGAGCTCCTTGGATGTCCTTTCCCAGAATTGAATCGACGACAATCTCTGGCTGTGGGCCTTCGAGGTTCTTGTTTATGGCTTTAAGCGCATCATTAAGAAGAGTGCGAGCAAAGATCAAGAGATCTCCTTGATGCTTCACCACAACATATTCCAGGTCTGAGTGAACAGCGATTGCTCTGTTAGCTGGTAATGTCCAAGGCGTAGTCGTCCAAATAACTGCGGATAGTTGACTCCCGGCCGGTATTCTTTTCCGCAATCCAATTGGTATCCGTTCCAAAGGGAACTTGACATAAGCGGCCGTCGAATAATGGGTTTCCACATACTCCAACTCAGCTTCTGCCAACGCAGTCTTTGAAGACGGAGACCAATACACCGGCTTATACCTCCGGAATATCAAGCCTCTTTTGACCATCTCTTTGAAAACACCTAACTGTTTGATCTCGAACCCTTCGTCCATAGTGGTCCAAGCGTTTTCCCAGTCAGCCATAATACCCCACTCCTTAAACGCTCTCTTCTGTTCCACTACCGCCTTCCTTGCCAGCGCCTTAGCTCTCCATCTCACTCTCACCATATCAGTGAGGTTGATATGGTTTTCTTTTGCCGCTATTTGCAGGGCTTTTTGTTCAATTGGCAGGCCATGGCAGTCCCAGCCAGGAACCCAGGTTACTCGATGGCCTATAATGATGTATCCAATTCAGCACCGCTCTGCAGAAAC
Organism: Ascocoryne sarcoides NRRL 50072; assembly: GCA_000328965.1. NCBI lineage: Eukaryota > Fungi > Ascomycota > Leotiomycetes > Helotiales > Gelatinodiscaceae > Ascocoryne > Ascocoryne sarcoides. Next base: position 275,650 of record KB205949.1, on the reverse strand, counting down.
AAAATTGGGAGTATGGTACCTTGCTGCACTTTTACGCGGCAAATCATATCCTTCAATATTTTATTTAAGGCGTGCCCGATGTGCAACGGACCATTGGCGTACGGTGGACCATCATGGAGCACGAATGGCTTTTGATCTGCTCGAACCCTTTCCTGCCATTGATAAAGGCCTTCGCCGCATCGCGCAGTATATTTTTCGAAGTCTTGGGTTTTTAGTCGCGGACTGTATAACACAATCAGTCTTATAATTGGAGTAATATTGCAGGAAGAGCTGGTCGAGTGGAAGATCGAATTGGGCTCTTAGTGTAGGCAATTGAGACAGCATAAAAATGAATATACTTACGCAAACTCGGTTTTCGGCAGCCTCACTGTTGAATTCCATGACTTCAGGGGTAACTTGATCCCCGGCATGGTGGTTGTGTTTAATTCATAGCAGCTGGGAGTCAAAGTCTGTCTTGGTTCACATTTTGCATTGGGCGACGCGATTTGATCTATCATTAGTTCAAACATTTTTAATGCCTTAGGCATTACGGCTAAGACCTGCCGGGGTTGCCGCATGATTTACCCGGGCCGTTCCCTAGCTCCAGGAGACAATTGCCGACTTGTTTCCATCATGGGGTTCAGGTCACTATGAAAGGCAGCTTCAACACAAGCAAATCATATTTATTCTGTTCTATTTGGAGTAGACGAGTAGTCATTGCCCTCAAGAAGATCCATATCTATATTTCCTATCAAAGCAGGCATCATTTCATATCATTATCAAAAGGGAAACCCAATCCAACCCATCCATACTGTGTCAGGCTCTGTACCACCTATCTCATAAACTCCATGCCAATTGCCCGATCCTAATTCCATACTCCAAGTCCAGTCCCAAAACGCCGATCCCACGCACCCTGTGTCTAACTCAAAAGACAGTCAGCCCACTCACTGTCCCATTCTTCAACACCTCAAACACCAATCCTGGGAACCCATACAACGTCGTGTTTCCCAGCCCCGTCCCTTCTCCCTCTCCAGAACCGTCCGCCCCAAGCCTCTTCCCACTCGTGCCGCCAGCCAGACCCTCCTCCTCCCATCCTCCCAGCAACTCACAACTACTCCCTGGACTATCCCCCCAGTCGCGATTCAACACCATCCCTCTCTGCCTCAACTTCGCCTCCCTCTCATCCTTATAAATACTCTTCCACTCATCATGCAACCTCTTTTCTATTGCTTTGTAAGAGGTTTCAGAGTTGACAACCCCTTCTTTCTCCTTCTTTTGTTTTAGGTATCCGATTTCCCACCTACATTTCCTATGTCTATTAAACGGGTACGACCCCGGTACATTTCCATGAAGAATGAGTTTCGAAGCGACCAGTCGTTTGCTCGCATCAACTGGAATGAGGGACTCGGTTGTGGTCATTTCTTGAGATCCAGATTTTAATATTGAGGGTGGAAGTCTGGAGGGCGCTGTAGGTGCAGCCAGCAAGACATCGAAACCATGGAAGAAGTAGTTGTAAAAGCATTCCCCAGCCACGTTACCTGCTACCTCCCCGTCTTCGTTCTCATCCTCCGAATCATCGGTGGCTGTATGCGCACTAGACTGATCCGTATCCGTAGAATCATCCTGCAACCGGGCATCATGCGCATCAGCGTTATCATAGCCTCTCGACGGCTGCGCAGCCTTATGAATACTCAGCCGCTGGTCATTCTTCCTATATATAGCATCTGGAGGGCCAAGCACTGCGACCAGTTCTTGCGGGGATGTTAAGCCGAGCCTAATCCAAAAAGGAGGGACATTTCCCGAGCGCTGAAGCTCGAGTCTCCCGCCTCCATGGATCTTAACAAGTTGAACTTCTTCTGGAACGGGCTCCTTACTCTTGGATATCATAGACAGATACTTGCGAGGATCGACTGATCGTGTATAAATGTCATCTCGAGCCTCTGGCCAGGATGGGCCGGAGAACACAGCCATGGACACTGCAGGACGACTGGTGGTTGAGGAGAGCAGAGATACACAGTCCTTCCCTGTTTCGAAGGCTGATTTAGCCAGTGGGAAAGAAAATGCTACTCCGGGATAAGATAGGATGTAAAGACCCATCCCTGTTTCGTCTCCTTCCTCTGGCTGGACATATTCTCCGGGGAAGCTTGGCCCAAAGAGGGTGTTGTAAATGTGTTTGAACGTAGGCCCCGTCGAGGTTGCTGGCTGCACTGTACTTTGCCGAGCACTCGCCACTGGGCGCAAGACATCTTTATCGTTGTATGTGATATGGCTCTTTGTAAAGTCCAATACCTCCACTAGCCGCAGTCGCTGCTCTGGTCCGTCGAAGCGCAGGCGGATGCCGTTAGGAGGCAGATTCAATATGATGGGCTCGAGGGCAGGGCAGTTCGGATCATAGACTAAGTCTAGCTTTGGAAATCGTTGGGGTTCGGCTTTTAATCGAGTGAGGATATCGTGCAGTGAAGCTCCCAGTGCTGTAATGGTTAGTTGAAACTCCCATGGTATATGCTGAACGTTGGTTATGCTCACCTAAGAACCCTAAACCCTTCTGCGGGACAAGCTGGGCGAAGAAAAGAGACATCCTGTGCGCATTTTCAGCTTCCTTGACATCAAGATACTCTTGGGCGGTATTGTGTTGCTTGGTGGTTGAAGCTGAAAGGCCAGCCCAGTAACGCATGGCTTCTTGAAGGAGGGGCATTCTGGCCTGTTGGTCCGCCAACCCGCAGGCAGGGGATTGGTTTCCAACCTTTGTGCAGCGCAAGGTCAACAAAACATCTGCAATCGAAAAGTTTCGAAAACGACCCAACGAATTCTCAGGAGAGTATTGCAAGCGTTGTTATATACTTATTACGCCCTTTATCGATTCATAACAGTAATTTAACGCGTCACGCCTTCCCGAACCGCCCGCAACGCGTAAGAAATCTCGAGCGCATTTCCTTCAAAGGTGGAAATCAACAGAACCCCGATCAATTGCATGGCAGGAATCCCACGGCCGACGGTGGTCGCGCCTCGAAGACAAACCAGTATGCGTCCTCCACCGAGACCATCTACCACCAGAGCCCACTCTGTGGTGCCTCCATCTCGACCAGACCGCTCGGGCGCAGCATCGCCAGTCGGCTCCGTGGTCTCGGTAGCTACAACACATGGGGGAACAAAACGAAAGGAGCGCGAATTCGAGCGAGACGATGTGGAGGAGACGAATATCAACGTTGTTGTACGGTGCAGAGGGCGCAATGAGCGCGAGGTACGGGAGAATAGTGGGGTGGTCTTGTCAACAGATGGAGTGAAGGGCAAGAGCTTAGAGTTATCTATGGGACCCAGCGCGCTGAGCAACAAGACCTATCACTTTGATAAAGTATTCTCCTCGGCGGCGGACCAGGCAATGATATACGATGATGTTGTTACGCCACTTCTGGACGAGGTAAGAAGGCGTTTTCAGTCCAGCTTTCAGACCACTGATGTTTTTTAGATGCTTGCCGGGTATAACTGCACAATCTTTGCATATGGCCAAACGGGCACTGGAAAAACATACACAATGTCTGGTGACATGAGTGACACATTTGGAATTCTCTCGGATGCAGCAGGCATAATACCTCGAGTTCTCTATTCCCTGTTCAACAAACTGGATATCGACGATGCTGAATCGTCAGTCAAATGTTCTTTCATTGAACTGTACAATGAAGAGCTCCGAGACTTGATTTCTCCAGACGATAACGCCAAGCTGAAGATTTATGACAATGAAAAGAAGGGTCATACAAGCGTGATTGTCCAGGGGATGGAAGAGTGCTATATCAAGAGTGCCGTGGATGGAGTCAAGTTATTGCAGGACGGCAGTGTCAAGCGCCAAGTCGCAGCAACCAAATGCAATGACCTAAGTAGTCGAAGTCATACTGTTTTTACCGTCACAGCGTACATCAAGAGAACCGCGGAGAATGGTGAGGATTATGTCAGTGCTGGAAAGTTGAACTTGGTGGATCTGGCTGGTAGTGAAAACATCCAACGAAGTGGAGCTGAGAACAAACGAGCAGCTGAGGCGGGCCTGATCAATAGGAGTCTATTGACTTTAGGCCGTGTTATCAATGCTCTTGTGGATCGAGGGACACATATTCCCTACCGTGAGTCAAAACTGACCAGATTGCTCCAAGACTCTCTCGGCGGAAGGACGAAGACGTGTATTATCGCTACAGTTTCTCCTGCAAAGAGTAATCTAGAAGAAACAATCTCTACGTTGGATTATGCATTCCGAGCGAAGAATATCCGAAACAAGCCTCAAGTCAACCAGAAGATCAACAAGAAAACTTTACTCAAAGAGTTTACTTTCGAAATCGAGAAATTGAAGAGTGAACTTATTGCGACCCGGCAACGAAATGGGGTTTATCTTTCAAACGAGAATTATGAAGAGATTAGAACTGTCAGCGAGTCTCGAAGAATTATCACCGAGGAGCAAGCTGCCAAAATCGAAGCGATGGAAATTAACCTCCGGAACAAAGTCCAAGAACTATACTCACTTACTTCGAATTTCATGACGCTGAAAAAGGACAACGAGAGTACAAAATCCATCTTAGATGAAACCAAGAGTGTTCTCGACCAAACCGAATTCGTCCTTTCCACAACGCGGCTTCGTCTAGCTGAAGAAACTGTCATTCGAAAAGCACACCAAGAAACAGAGGAGCAGCTTAGCACGGTTGGCAGTGAGCTTCTCTCCACATTAAGTAGAACAGTTCAGGATGTCGGAGGTCTTCACGAAAAGAATCGTAGGAAATCAGCACTTCAATCACTAAACCGGAATACATGGGATCTTTCTCAAGCACAGGTTTCTGAAGTTACCAGTCTCGTTGAATCTCGTGTTAACGACTTCCGAGCCAATCAAGAGGAGTTGATGGAAGCTGTTAGCGATAGGATGCAATCATTCGTAGCTGGTGAACTTGGAAAACTCTCGGCGACACAAACATTCTTGGAAGAGAACATCGCGGCCTTTGAGGGGTCTGAAACAGAAGTCGCCGAACAAACCAAAACTGCCAAGGAAGAGATGGATGCTGTGCTAGAAGAAATCAAGGTCCTCCGAGAAGATGTCAAGACTCGTGTTGGTCAGGGACTTCAGGGGCTCTCTGTGGCAGCGGAACGTATTTCAGAAGAGGTCATCAGTGAACTGGGTGCTTTCCACACTCAGCTTCATACATCGTATAGCTCACTCGGTCGAGACTTCAAAAGTCTATTTGAAGATCTCTTGAAGCACGTCAACTCTCAGAAGGCGGAAGCTGAGGCATTGAGGCAACAGCTGGTAACGGCAAGCGAACTCGCCATGGCCTCCAATACATCCGCATCAGCGAGACTCGACGAAGTACTAAGAGAAGAACGAGAACTAGCAGCCGCGGATAGACAATTATTATTGCAGCAGATCACACATCTCGTTCTGTCTCAAGGGGAGTCTCAAGACGCACGACTCGCATCTAAGATTGATGAGGTCCGTAAAGATGTCCTTGCATCGAAGGATGGCTTTGAAAAGACCCGGGCGCAATATACAGAAGGCATGGATGTATGGAACGAGAATGAAGGGAAGCTAGTGGAAGAAGTTCTTCAATCTAGAGAAACCTTGAAGAGTAAATTAAAGGAAGATTGGGTTGTAAGTTTTGTTCTTTATTTCACTACTCGCCATGTCTCATTTGAGAAAAAAAGCATACTAATAACGCTTAGGCTGCCAATACACATAACTCTTCTCTTCAGCATACTTCCAAATCCGTCCATGCAGAGACTGTCCGCATCGTGGATGAGCAAATGAAAGACATGGAGACGCAGATGCGTGCTCTGGATGACTTTGTAACGAGTGCAAAAGAACAAAATACCCAACACCATGATTCTCACGGCCAGTCACTCCGTAACCTTTCCAACACTGTGAAAGACTCATATAAAAACATCGGCGAGCATTTCACCTCCACATACGAACGAATTCACGATCTCGGTGATGAAATGAAGATTAAAACATCCACGCTCCAAGAGTCCCTCCAACCTCTCGATGACGTACTCCGCCAACCCCTCACCCAACTACGTGAGAACATCAAACACACCACTCTCCACGAGTACGAGCCAACAGGTGAAACTCCCAGAAAGACAGAATACAGTTACCCCACCATCCTTCCACGAACGGATGATCATGAAAAACTAATAGAGAAGATGCGGAGACCAGCAAAAAATCCCAGGAGAGGCCCCAGCCCTATGAAGAGCCCGAGTAAGAGTATGGGGCCTCTAACTTCGATACCTGTGGTATTTAATGATGAGCCTTCTGCGTCCTTCTCCTCGTCCATGCGAGAGTTTTCGAAGAGCGTGGGCCCTGGAATGGGATTGGTGAGTTTGTCGACACTTGGGAGGAAGACGATATCGCATGATGAGCGGCCATCTACAAGTGGGAGCTCAGGGTTGAGGGAGGTGGATGCTAATATTAATGCGGGTGGGAGCTTGGTTACTTCTCCGATTTTAGGGAGTGTGACCGAGGGGGTGGAGGAGGTGGTGCAAGTTGAAAAGGTGTTAAAGAAGAGTGTGGGAAAGCTGCCGGTGCTGAGGAGTGGAAAGAAGAGTGCCGCGGCGGGGCTGGTGGTTGTGCCAGAGGGAAGAGAGAATGTCAATGTGCTTAGTAGTAGTGGGGCGGCGACGGGCAGGAGGAGAAGTCCGAGGACCCATTAACAGGTTACAGTTGTGCGGTAGAGAGTTGGAGGGAGGTGTTTGACAGGATGAGGGGTTGTATTATTATGTCTCTTTTTCATTCGTTTATATACATTGCAAGGTGCGCTGGGGGAGTAAGGTGCCTGGCTGGCTGGCTGGTTGATTTAGTTACCTAGATGGAGTTTTGGTCTTCTTTATTGTTCGTCATTCTCTTGCGATTCAGCGAGCTGGCGAGCGAGTTGTTAAGAAAAAACCGGTGTAGGAAGGAAGGAAAGAAAAGTAGTAATTCAAACACTTAATACCACCTGCTGTCTTTTTTTCTCGTTCTACTAATCCCCTGGTTAATTCTACATGGTTCTATTGAGCCTTCACCATTGCCTCTAGCAAGCCGATAGACTCTTAGGTAAGGTCGCGGTTCTAAACTCACTTAGCTGAGTCATGTCTAAATGACAAGTGAGCACCTTGTGTGACGTAAACATGTTCGAAATATCATGGGACTAAGCGAGATTTAAAAAGGTTTAAAAAAAGGGCGTCTCCCCTCCTACCATATTTTAAGGTTTGGGTATCTACGTTCAATTGCGTAGTTAACGAGTCGTGCATACTCTACTGTACTCATGGCTATTGATTTCAGGCGTCATGTCCTCAAGCCCCATCAGATGGCTAAGTACACAAGCCAGAACGCTAGAGTGGGCCCAGTCATTAACTGTTGAAACAATAAGTATATGGATACTTGTGGATATAAGAAGCCTTAAATTTAAACAAGGCAAGAGCATCCAAAAAGCTCCATGTGAAAACCAAACTTTCTAAAGACTATCTTATATCATCAATGAGTTATATACCCCTCGCTGCATTAATAGTAAATTACCAGTTTACTCATACCAAAGCTTCTAGCATCGCGTTGCTGTCGCAACTTCATGTGCCACAGCAAAACACCATAGCTATCTGGAACGGCAATGTCTTATCATTTGGCAATAAAAATATTAAAGTTTCAAGTACAAATAGAATTCCTTAGAATTCCCCTTTATCCGTTGTTCTTTAAATAGAATTTCTCTCTTCCAATATGTATTTCATCTTTAAATCACAACTATAATTACCGGTTGATCTCCCTGCCTAACATCAAGTATGTTCACTTCACTTAATGAAACTTACAAACGATTATCCCCTCTCTTTCACCTCGTGAGGAGGTTTTTAAATACAAGTTTTAAACTTGGCAAGAATTTAGTCTAAAAGAATAAATAAATTTAAAGCCTTTTTATATTTTAACAGTAGAGCTAAAATAGACTGTTGAACTGAAACGGCCGGGCCCATTTCATTTCATCTAATCTTACTTGCATTTTCACCCCCAACCACTAGAACCTTTTCAAACTCATATAAAAGCCCCTCTCCCCGCCCATCTGCCCCTCTTTAAATTTAGTGTCGATCTACCTACTGCTTGTGATACCACCCGGCGGATTACGAGGTATATCTGTAAGCTAGTATCGGTGTTAATCGGGTTGTTAGTGTTGTATTATAAAAGGGGAGTCTAGGACTCCTCTTTTATACACCGTAGCGCATTCGCTTAAGGCTATTGACTAGTGTACACGTGACCACACCCATTCATTCCGCCCTACCTATATTCCAAGTGAATACACTTAGAATATAGATACCGACATTTAGAAACAATACATCAATTGACCAATCTCATGTAATAATAAAGATTGAACAAATTAAATATCTTGTTCACTAGTAGAAATATTATAATTACTTTATACAACGCCCAGTTTTGAACCCTTAACATTCAACTCTTAAATCAAAGCCCTTTAACACTGCAAACGAAGAGCAAGAGTAAAACAAACGAGAACCAAAAAAATTTGATAACAAAAGATCGCACCTATAATCTTCTTCATACTCCTACTGCTTTAGATCCTAATCCGCAATACCCCTAAGCCCCCGCATCAACCAGCTAAAACCCTCTCAACTATCCTTTTTCTCTCTTAAGAACAACCAAATCATCTCCTCGCCAAACACTATCCATCCTATCTGATCTACCTAAGTGAGATCAGAGTTCGCCATAGTAAACAACCTTTACTTCTCATTTAACTTTGTTACAGCTATATATACCTTTCCCGTCCCCTCTTCCCTTTCCCAAATTGACACAAACATTTACATTCCCACTAATCTCACTTCACTTCCTCATCCTACATTTCCAGTCGTCACCAAAACAGCGCAATAAAGAAACAAAACGGAAAAGAATCAAAGAAATTTCACAACTAGCCCACCCTAAATGATAAGACTAATATAAAAGCCCACTTCCTCTGGATATTTATTACAGCAAAGCACATATGATTTTAAAAATCATCGATACGCTCTGCTGTATATAAACACCACGCTACATACATCCGCATACATCTCCCTCTCCTTAAACAACCCAGGTCTATAAGAAGCGAACATCCTTTAATCCCTCAAATCTGCAGCTGCAAAAGTAAAACACACGATTATCCCCTACCTTTTACCCCCGAGAAAAGCAAAAGAAACGACGGAAATCTTTCCTCGACAATAAAATCTCCCTTTTTACACTTTCTCTTCCAAATATTTCACCATCTCATTTCCATTTATCTATCTCTCCTCCAAAGGAAAAACTCTACCATCGAACGAAGCGCTACTACACACCCATTCCATCCCCACTCCACTTCGTTACTCTAACTCACCTTCATATCAAAGTAACAACACAGAATGATGTCTCATACTGTTGGTTCCAAACGTTCGCCAGTGATGACCCTACCTACTTCCACGTTACTTGCTATATATACCCTCCTTTGCAAGAATCCCAATCTCAATCCCAATCCCAATCCCAAGCCCCCGATCTATCCACTCTCCATTCCCATCTCATTCAAACCCCGATGCCCACCTCTACCCCCATCTTCATCCCACACCTAACCCCAGTCAATAAACACCCTTCCAAAAAACCCAACCCCCACCCATCTATCTCACATACTCCCACTAATGAAACCCACCCGACCTAACATTCAACCCCCACAATCCAACTATCATCACAACACACAATACCTACCCACACCCAACTCACACTTACAAAAACCCAGCTCCTAAACACTCTCATTAACATAACCTTCCTTATAACATACCTAACCACCCCTACTATCTAAACCATATAAACCATAACCAAACAACCCCCATTCAAACAACCAAAGAAACACCCCACTTCACCACCCACCTCTTCCAAAAACATAATTCCTGTTTCAAACCCCAGTTAATAACACCCCCCACTCTTCCCTCCCCGCTCTAACCATCCTCCTACGGCAAGTATATCTATCCAACAAAACTCTTCCGCAGACCTACTAACAACCGTTTCTTCTGAACCACAAATATCCAAACTCAAACCCAAACCCAATAAATCACATAATCAACTAATCAATGAAGGAATCACTAACACACCGTAAAGAAAAAGACAGTACCGTCTAGAGAAGATGCGAATACGACAAGACTAACAAGTAGTAAACCCAACCAACTAGCCAACTAACCAACCAACTAGCCAACTAACCAACCAACTAACCAACCAACCAACTAATCAACCACCCCCCCCCCCATTTTCCAAACCAGGAAAACCCACCCAACCAGCCCAACACCCCCACAACCAAGCCCACCACCCAAGCCTTCCAAGCCAAGCAAGCTTAATCTCGAAATAGAACCTAAACCCCCTCCCAATCCCCAATCCCCAATCCCCATCTCGATCGCGATCCCGGCCCAAACCCCCGACCGGATTTTTTCAAAATCTCTCATCTCATCCCCATCTCTCCATCTGCCCATCCATCTCTCGTCCACTCCATCTCGTCATACTCTAGTCGCCTGCGGGTAGCGCACCCGTCCCGGGAGAGTCGCTACCGTAGCTAGCAGGGTGGGCATTTAGTTCAACGAAGGACGAGTCAAGGGACGTGATCTGACTCCACTCACTTGCAATACGCTCGCAATACAAGATACGCACTTGAGATCGGAGCCGCAATGGTGCATAACTAGGGCACTCGCTGGCACGCGCGGCATTTGCTGTGAACGTGAATACTTTGTAGGATCCTAGAGGCATGGCACGGGACGGTATATACCGTTTGGGTTTCGTACGACCGGAATTTCGTCGGGGGGAGAGGGGAGTATTCACTTACATCATGGGTATCTTTGCGTTTTTTTTTTCAGGGGGATTTTCATATATTTTATTTATTGGTGGTATCGCACCCCATACCGTGTAGATTTTGAAAGAGATACGAAAATAGAATTATGGTTGCCTTTTACTTGTATTACGTGCCCCAGTAATAAGTATATAAACCGGTATATGGTAAAGGGGCCCGTCCTCCTTTCCTGTGCGTTGTCTCCACCCACTACAGCACAGTGCCGTACGTATTAAAAAGCGGGGGAAAGGCCGCGGGGATCACAAGCTAGATGTTGCAATCGTGAATGTGCATGTGTGTAAGTGATATATCTGACGTGGTGTGATAGAATCGGGAGATGGTTTATTTACTTACAAAGTAATTTGTTGGTTTGTGCCGGGGTAGGGGGGGCTGATTGATACTATGTGTGTATTAGATATGTTGAACTGCCGGCAGTTGCAACTAATTCAAGTCACCGGAGTAGGGGGAAATATTGAGGTGACAGGTTGAATGGGGTAACTATTACATATAGTGAACAAGTAAACCCGCTCAACCATTCATCCCGTCTATTGGGCCGGATATACTTAGTATTAGAGTCGGCATGTGAAGCTGTCTTACTTCTAACCAACCAACCAACAGCAGGTTTTGTTGGTATCTGAGGGTTTTTTTTCTTTGTGGGAAAACCGGAAGCTCGAAAAAAAAAAATCAAGTTTCGTGGTTTCCATACATAGATGGATAGACAGATGGGTTCTATTCCTGGCTGATTCAATTTCTCCGCTTTTGGCAAGGTTGACGATGGCGAACAAGCAAACCCTTCAATGCTCAGTTGCAGATCGAGAGGACTGATCGACTGATTCGGCTCTTGGATCGTGTTGAGAATGCCAATGACGCGAGGGAATGCTTTACAATGTGAAGTATACAGATATGCCATGCCATGCCATACCATGTGCAATCTTGTTGAATTCCACCCATCCACAAGAATTTAGTATAGGCCGGACGTCAAATAAAGATTTAGAAATTTGTCCGGATCCGAAATCGGTCGACTCGGACCCTGATGCTTGTATGGAGTAGAGATTCAATTTAGGTCTTTTCCCAGATCGCCGACTTTGTTTTGCCGGCCAACCATGCACTTGCAGTCCCTGGATTTAACCCATGCGACGCCCGTCCCCTTGCCTCTCTCCCTCCTCCTGCAACCAGCAATGTTGTTGAGCTTGTTTTGAATAAGGGGTCGTCAGATGGCTTATGTGGGTTGGATCTCTTCGCCTAATGTGGATATAAGCCCGAATCGAGGGCTATTGCCAATAATCAGTCCCGTACGGTACATCTCGAGCGCAGGGGATCTCGAAGAGAAACACCCGCCGGAGAAGTGACCGTCTCCATAGGACAACTGCGCCATCCGGATTGTCGACGCCTCTAGCGACTGTCTCCAGTATCCAGTAGTCAATGGTCAGGTGGAATGCGATTGGTTTATTCCCGTTAGTTCCGTTCGGTCGAATGGGCCGATCATCTCTCCAAAAGGTAGAATGCAAGCAGGTGGTTTCATCGACCGAGAATGCTTCAGCTGGTGACAAGTCGTGATGGCGATGAAGAAAAGAAGACTAAGGATAAGCATCGCGTTCAAGCCTTCGGCTCGTCTAGATATCTCATCCAGCATACAGTAGTCCGAAGTAGACATGGAGGAGGGGGGGCGGCTGATGAATGGAAGCCGAGACGATTGAAGACGAATGGAACACGACATGCTTCTAGATCATGGCGATGGATCATCTAGCTTCCCTGCTCCGAAGTATAATGGACACCGGTGGGGCGGTGGGGTGGTGGGGTGGAGAGGTTAGGATAGTGTCGTCTCTCGTCGTAGCGTCCGAGGTTGATTCGAAGTTGGGAGATCACGTGGAAATCTCGAGAATCTGCCGGATGTACACCCCACTTATTGATTGTCTCTAGCGCCAACCTTAAACTGCGGGGTGCAGATCCAAAGCGAGAGACCTAGCCAATGAGAGTGCACACTACACCGCATGTCCGAGCGAGCAGCCAATCAACATCGTGCATTCTGATCGAACGCCAGCTGACTCAGCTTCGGTCCGTTATCGGCGGGCTCGCACTCGTGTTGTTCCATTCCTTCCACGGCCAATCATTCTTCCGGCGTCAAACCCAACAAACCTCAACCTTCGACCTCTTTGGTGTCCACCACCGAGAGGAGCTCCACCGGACGACGAGACTAAGGGGGCCAAGACGAAGGGGCGAAGGGGCAAAGGGGCGTGTCGGATGAGGGGCTGGTCCAGCTGGCTAGCTCTAGCTCTGCCTCGATATCGATTCTCCATGCCGACTTGGTTTTCGCCCATGTCTCTCCTATTCTCCTCCATCGCGCCCGGAGATGGACTTCTGCTTGCTATCAGGCTTCTTCTGATACTAGTCGGACGCGCTCAGATCGGCATATCCGCTGGCCCCTTTTTGACTTCACGCTATCGCCGTCGGGCTCCCTCCCGAGCTGCCAAAACGTCATCTATCCATCCCTTTGGGACGCTCTTCTCCTCCCAGCTCTTCGCTCTCCCCTCCCATCAGCCATCAGCCATCAGCCATCAGGTGTGGTCCGCCCCACCCCACTCCACCCCACTCCACTCCGCTCCACCGGGCCCCACCCCGACCCATTCTCGGACAGCCTTTGGCCCAGCTGGCTCCGGGCCCACTTGGCGCTGCCCTGCACTCCTCTGACTGGCGACAGACCGGCGGAGGAGGAGAGGTCCGGTCTCCACCCCCTGCGCTCCCACCCGGGCATTCCCTGCTTCGCGCGCCCTACCTCCGTATACACTCACCGTATACACCTCCTCGCCCCGAAGATTCCCCGGCGAAACCTTAAGCCCGGGTGCAGCTGATTAACGTCCCACATCATCGAAGTCACCGCAGACCCCATTCGGGACTCGAATACAAGACCGCGCAAAACCCCATCCCATCCCTCGACAACTTCTGTGCCCCGCAAGTTGAGGATATACCGGAGTGGTTCAGGGTCGAATACGAATCGTCGCACATCGTGGATCCCTTTGGCCCCATCTTTCGGATACTAGGCCTGCACGTCCCTTGCCATCGGCTTATCCCCAGAACACTCGCAACAACAAATACCAAGGCGCGACGACCGGTTGAATCTGGGCCTCATTGCTACTTCGATTGTCATGATTCCGAGGCCATGGCAAGCACAGCAACAGTAGACACCGAGGCGATGTCCAGCACTCGAAGCTCCAGCAGCCCCGTCTCGGCTGAGGAAGAGCCGAGAAAGAAGGGTGCGTATAGGCAAACCCCCGCATGCCACTCCCACCCTTTGTTGCGAACTTCACTGACCGCGTTAGGTGCTCGCGGAGGGAAGAGATCGGTCACCCACTTGAGCAAGGCTCAATTGGCGCGAAAGCGAGCCAACGATCGAGAGGCCCAGAGGAATATCCGGCAGAGAAACAAGGAGCACATCGAGAACCTGGAGCGGAAGGTCAGAGAACTCGAGGATGCCAGATCGTCGGAGAGCGTGGAGAGGTTGCTCCAAAGGAATCGAGAACTGGAAGCTGAGATCGAGATTCTGAAGGCTCAGATCGCGGCACAACAAATCCCATCCCCCATGACCGCGAGTTCCGAAGCGTCTGGAAAACTCTTGGGACCTCAAAAGCTGGATTGGACCTCGGAAACACCAGCCTGGTCGAAAGCCGTCGCCTCCGGATCTCAACTCGCGGTCGATACCGAACTCGCAGGGTCAAGTACGACATACCCTCCTCCTCTGGAAAGCCAAATCTTCACCCCAACGTCGGGTTCGATAGGTTACGACGAGAGCTCACAGCAAATGTATACTTCGTCTGCTCCCCCGTTCTGGGACAGCCCTCACGCTTTTGGCCCTGGAGCCTCTCAACTCGTTACACGACCCAGACCCGCGTGGTCCGGATCACCATTTCCCCTCTTGTCTGGCCCCTGTCATCCATCTCTTCCAGGTCAAAAGCCCTCTTCGGCCCATCCCGACCAGCAGGAGAACTACGACGCAGCTAACTGCTTGCAATTTCAACCCTCCGTCTACGCCTGGCAGATGAGCACAAAGCTAAAAGCTCCGACGACATACGTCGACCAACTCATGTTGAGTGTAATCCAATCCCAGCGCCATTTAGCCGTCACCGCTGACCTGACTGGTGAAGATCTAATAGGGCCTCGATTCCCCTCCGTCCACCTCCTTTTCAACCAAGCTGGGCCCCGCCATAGCACCATCACCTCGCCCCCGGCTCTCACAGAGCTCATGGCACAATATTCCGCCATCCTCTCTAATCGTGGCTTCGCCCGCATCCCCGAGAAGCTCGCCTCGTTCATGTTCATGTACCGCTTCGTCCAGTGGCAGATCTCGCCCACATACTCGACGTACAAGAATCTGCACGAGTGGCAGGCGCCGCGGCCGTCACAGCTAATGATCCCACATCCGGTGTGGATGGACCTGCCCCCCTGGGGCGCGTTCCGGGACCGGCTCATCGAGAACCAGGACAAGTACGATAACGTCGAATTTCAAAACGACTACGCGCGGAATCTCCAAGTGAACTTCCACGGGGACCCAATGAAGGCGTTGGCGTTTGGGAACGGGAGCATCATGGTAGGGAGGGCACTCGAGGAGCACCTATGGAATATAGAGGTCGTGAGTATGGGGAAGGAGTTTGCGGACAAGTATCCGGAGTTGCGGGATGTGTGCCGGTTTGATGAGGTTTAAGTTACGTCGGAGTGGGTTGAGATGACACGAGCTGAGGGTGGAATTAAGGGTTTAGAATGACTCGGTTTAGATGAGATGAAAAAGAGTGTATCTGGGCTTGATACGTCAAATTTGCAAAAAAAGAGAAGGAAAAAAAGGCGCATGGTGCGATGGAGAGAAAGATTGGATAGACCTTTATGTTCTTGGTTGGTTGGTTGGACTCGGTGTATCATCATTATCATCATTGTTAGGGAACGGCGATGCGGTGGGGGGTCTGGTCGGTTGGATTTCTGAATCTTCTTTGCATGCGTTTTATCTGGTGGAAGTCGAGACTTTCGGCTGGCAGGCTGGTTGGCTGGGTTTGTATACTTAGAATCGCTTTTATTTTGGGGGGTTTCGGGGCTCGGGTCTTTTGGGGAAATCAGCGCATCTGCATCTGGGGTCGGGAGGGACATTTTGGGGATGGAGCGTCGAGTGCTATGCTATAATACATATGTTGCGCTCCGCATGACTGGGTGGGCTGGATGGATAGGTGGCAGGCTTGTCGGTTGGTTGGTTGGCTGGTTAGTCTAAAAGGTTGGTTGGTTAACAGGCTGGGTGGAAGGTTGCTTTATCACGTTACATGTAAAATATAGTTCTAGATCGGGCGTTGGAATGAATGAATGAATGAATGGTATTAGATCTTTGATGTGTTGTATTGGATTTGATGAATTGGGGCGGATTGGACTTGGTTGAGCTGGATTAGGTTGGTTATTACATGATCTAATAGGTTAAGAACGAAGGATTTGATTTAGATGTGTGAGATTGAGATTGAGTGTGAGTGTGGGTGGATAGATATATGTATATGTATTGGTATTTATGCATTGGTATGTATGTATGTACATACAAGTGGTAGCACAGTACTAAATGTGACGCATTAATGGTCTCTGTTACCGCGATTTGTAGTTTGTGGTTGTGGGTTAGGAGGTTGGAAGGTTTCTGGGATTGTGTGGTTGTGTTTCGGGGGTGAGATGATTGTCGGGGTGTGTAGGGTTGTGGGTTTGTGGGTTTGTAGGTGTGGATAGATGGTTGAATAGAAGGCATTAGAAGGGGGGAGAAATGAAAAGGGGGGGTTTGTTTTTGTTGTGGCTATTGTTTACGGCTGCTACTGTTGTGATTGTTCCTATTAGCAAGGAAAGATAAAAGGGGTAAATCAAAAGTTCCCTTGTATATGAAAGATACCGGGGGTGTGGGGTTTCGATGTAGAAGTTACTAGGCTTGAAAGACAAATACCTGGTTGAGGAGATTTTGTTTGTGATAAGGAGTGTACGGGGTGACATGATGTGGTGTTTAAAAGGAATATTTAGTATTTAATCCCATTGTGAGAGGAGATAGTGGGTATGAGGCGTGGAGTTCGGATTTATATAGCTCTGGGCAGTTAGGGATAACCTTTGGCAGGAGCTGCTTTAGGCTTGGTTTAACGTGAAGAGGAAACGTTTAACTATAATGCTTCGGTAAGGAATTATTTCTATCAACCGAGTTAAATGTTCCGTGAAATCGTATATTAGGGAGCTGGAAGGGGAGGTTTTCAAGATGATGGGACGTAAGATAGAGCTAAGATTGCAGCTTGATGAGACGAAGTTTTTGAAGTGTGGGCAGATCAAAAGATCAGTCAAAGAAGGAAATAGATCCCCGCATTTAAGAATTCCACTTTCTATTCCCTCCTCGATAACCTTGCTTCCCATGTCCGGATCTCATCCAGCCAACGCTTCTGCAAAGGACCCTCATCGCCCTCAACATCGACTTTCGCTCCTCTCACTAAAAGAACAAAACATATGAAAGTCACTTCTTCTCGCTGCATTCGTTGGCGCCGGATAAGACGATAAAGGGAGTCAACGGGGGTCGTAAGAAGAAGATATGAGACTTTGATAAGAGCCTAAGCTGAATAGTAGTAGGAAAAATCCATGACTTGTCTTATTGTCATAGGCTGGGCGCAGGTCGTGCAGGAGGTAAGCCTGCCTCTCTGTAAAGAAAGAAACCAGAAAGGTTGAGGTGACAATGCTGTACAATATAGATTGGATTTAATAGGATCGCTAAAGACTATGCCGTCCTCGTGAATTTATGAAGGAGTACAGCAACATCATGAGCCTTTTTGGCTGAGATATTAGGATTGCTGGATTTTTTAACCATAGTTGCGAGGTCAGATTGATGCTGGAGTTCTTTATATTAGTAGCCAGAGGCAGTGGCCTCAGAAAGATACAATATTCTCGATTAAACTTTTCCTAAGTGCTAACTTTAGTTATATTAACTTTCTCTATGTACCTTTTTGGGTCACAAGGCACACAGATTAATATACAAAGTATCAAAGGCTTTACAGAACTTTGTGTTTTGCGTCGGCTGTGCTTTAAGATGAAGCTTTTATTCAAGCAAATCCTTTTAGTATCTGTTATACTAGGACGAATCACTAACATTACTGGGCGAGTTATCACGATCGAACGCGAATGGAAGTGAAAAGCCCTGTCTGCTATTTCGCCTTTGGCCACCCCCCCCCAAAAAACAGCTAACTTAGTAACAACCCATTCAGTGCAATTCAAGGCTCGAGGAAATCAAATTTCAGACTTGAAACAGGCCTTAACCCCGTCCCCGCCAGTTGCGAGCGCATGATCACAACCGAAAGCCCAGGAAGATGGGAAGAATCTGATGGATAAATTCAAGACCAAGCCAGCCAAGAAGCAATACCCTATCTACGCAGTGAAATACGAATCAACAGTCGACAAGGAGAATAGAGCATCGCTTTCCTCTCCGTATATGAATTACTTGAGACCTCCTTTGGAAGCATCCAGAGAACCCATCGATCCCAACGCCAAATTCACAACCTTCGCGGTCACTTCCAAGCAACGCAAAAACATCTCAAGAAGAAAAAAGACAAAGGTGTGATACTACCAACATATAAAGTCAGATATAGCGCGAACGGATTTCTTGTGGACTTTATGGACAAAAGCCATAACAGCAACGCCAGGAAGAGTCAGATTCCAACATCTGAGCTTATGGCTAAGGCATAGCGGAAACGGGTTGTAGGCCAAAATAAATGGATCTTCATGCAGAAAATTGCCAGCTACGATACTAAAGCCTTGATCATTGACGCTTTAAGGGTGAAACTTGGCGATAGTAATACAGGAGATTGGACGCTTTTGGCAACGTCGAAGGATCCGCTCGAGAGGAAGTGGTTTGAGACACTTATTGTAGGTTTATGTCTCTCCCACATTAAGTAAGTTTCAGAAAAGCTAAATTTGCTGTAGGGTAGTGACAATGGGCGTCCTGTCCAGCAGCTTTGCAATTTTTACCCCGAGGCGGTGGGAGGTCAGACTGTAACGAAGATATTCATCAAGAAGGGAGAGATTAATACGATGCTGTTCCTCCTGGGCCCTGCCGAGGGTTAGTTGAAGGAATAACGTATCTGAACTTAGATGTGAAGAAGGTGTTTAACGGCCTGATACAATTGGATGGATTGAGTTGGTTGTTCTATGTATGATTCATATCTGAATTAAATGACGAAGTTCTTTTACCTACTTTTCAAGTTGCCTAAAGTAGACTTTTCTTTCCGGTCGAAGCTGACTATGGAATTCAGCATATCCCACACATCGCGTCTCCGCACGAGTTGATTGGCATTGAGTGTTTCTAGACTGATGCTGAAATCTGGCAGGATCTGCTCTCCCTAGGGTAATCTCCTATACCAAACGAGTGCTGTAAGATAGACGCTGGAAATGGACTATAAAGTTGAGCGTATTAGGTATGGAAATGATTGATGGCATGTGGGAGTGTCATACCTTTCAACTAATACGGAAAACCGAGCTGGAACAGTGGCCGTCCGAGTCTATGTCGAAATTCCATTAGTTAATTTTGGGCTTCCTCGATGAGTTTAAAGGAATTGAGGCTATTCGCTAAATTATCACTTGGAACTCACACGAATCGAAGTTGGTGGTTGCTGGCGAAATTACATAGACTCTGAATGTGAGTGTCAACTTCATATATCGCAATCTGAGATGATTAAACCTCTCCTCAAATAAGTATTAGAAGTTGTCAGCATTCGAAAAGGGAAGTGCAACTATCTCCTACCACATTTCCACAGAAGTATTGCGGAGTGCAAATAGTGACAGTCGATTAACTAGCTGGATAGAGCATCCTCGATTCGTGTCTGTCTCAAAAAGAAGAGTCGTTTATATTACAAGCATTATCACCCAAACCAGTAAAGTCCCACTCGTGCCAGTCAAAAGCATTGCCATTCATGAGCGCAGCAAACTCGTTGAGAGAGTTCTCCATCTCGATGGTGTCTAGTCCTTGGGCTGGATCAGCACCCCCGTTTTGTGCTTGTTCGGCGGATTGGTATCCGGGTATGCTGAAGCCCCTTGTTTGAGCGAAATCGTATGGCATGAGGTTTTCGGGATATGGCACTGTCATGGATAAAGTTGATGTAGGCTCGACTGAGTTTTGTGGCCTCCCTTGAGAGCATCCAATTTCGACGGGAGGGAATAACTGATCGTCTGGCTTGTGCTGGGAAGTCTGAGGCCTACTGATATCTCCATCGCACTGCCTTTGCTGTGGTTCCGCCGTCCAAATCACATCTGGATCAAGGCCCGCCTTGATCCATGCGTTTCGCTTCATTCTGTAAAGTACAGACCAGGCTTTCTTTCCACCTGTCGAGAGATGATGTTTGGTTGACCAATCAGCTGCTTCCGTCACAACTCCGCCGTCTGGTCCCAGAAGCGAGAATACTCGGTCCATGAGCAGACGAGACGTAGAAGCTTCCGAGGAGAGCGGCCGGTTCCATAGATCTGCGAGTATGATGGCGATAGGATGTAGTGCCTGATACATGCCTGGGTAAAGCCAGTGGTAGTGGCGAAAAGAGTCATTGATACACATTTTGAGGAAGGTCTCCACAAACGAATGGCAATGCCTGATAAACCTACAAAAAATTTATTAATATTGACTAGATTGAACGTTTCGAAGGAAGGATCTTACTCTGCAAGAGATTCTAGGGGTAGGACGCTTGAAGACCCTTGGACGAGCGGCTGATACAACATACAATAGGATTTCTCTACCATGAGTCTTAGAAGAAGTACGCCCCAACTGCAAAATGTGCTCGTCGCTACTGGGTCGAGGTAGAGGGGTATCGAAAGTCCTAGAGCGGATGATGAGTGTTGGTCCTCTCTAGTCCCCTCGGCTAGTACATTTATAGATTCGTTTTCAGAGCAAATTCTATCGAGACGTGCAATCCGTAATTCGTTCTGCTCTTTTAGAGAATCGATCTCTTGCTTCCATCTAGAAAGATCCTCCATTGTGAACGGGCTAAGGGTGGCTTGACGACGAAGTAGCTTTCGTAACAAACTTGAGACGGAGTATCTTCCGATGGCGACTATCAATCGTACATCGTCCTATCGCGTGTAAGTATTCACTTCTAGCTTAGGGGCATCCAGCCCAATTTGACGCCAGAAGGCGCCGAATTTTAAGTGAGACTTACCTGAGTTTCTGAATTCTCAACCGCTGAAAAAGACGTGTCCCTAGAAACCTGTACATAATTGCTGATCATCCGTGTGTCGTCACAACCATCGTCCACCCAGATTGCAGGAAGACCACACCAAATAGCTGTCATCACATCTGTATGAATAATGTGCCACCATATATGGCGCCTGACCTCTGCTTTGACCTTATCGAGACCAAAGTGCGATCCATCTCGGTGAAGTCCCATTCCCTGTGCGGCTCGCAGAGCAGTTCCGACGAACGAGCAAGTTGTCATGGCATCCTCCTCACGCATTACCATATTTTTGGATATCAAAAAGGCAGACAGGGAATCAAGAGTTGGACTACTGGGAAAGGACACTAGGCTTAACGTAAGCTCTGTGAGCTGGTAGAGCACAGCTGAAGTCGCTTGTGGCCGGGCATGGCTAAAGTGCAACTCGAGAAAAGCTTCCGAGCAAGTCGTCGAAGCTGCAAATAAGACAGCAAATAACAATGAGAGGAAGCTGGGATTCTCTGCTAATATCCCCGTCCGGATTCTTTCAGCCGACATGCCTTCCAATGACAGCCAAAGCCTGTTGTACTGCTCTTGAAATGATGGACTATGGATTATTGGAATAATTCCATGGACAGCGTCGAAGTACTCTTTGCAAAGCAGGTCACAAGATTCCCGTGGCGGAAGGGCTTCTAGGAGCTCTTTTAAAGACGCTGGATGATTCGGTGGATGGTTGAGGGTCGCTGCGATTGCCTTAAATTTTGTATCTTCGAGCAGACTACGGTGGTGAGCTGCAGCTTCGCTGTTGGTGCCATTTAATCCGCTGCCGTCCCTAATGATGTCCGCTCTATCTCGTGTGTCCGCGCTTGATGAGTCGTACTGAATCCGAACCTGTGGCTCCTGACTTCGAAGAATCTCATCAACATTATCGTCCTATTTGTGTCATGCCAATGGTTAGATAACTTAGGTGGCCTGTGTAGGTGGTAGAGACTTCGCTTACCACAGTCCCAACGCAAGCCCAGAAAGTAGCGCCAACGTACTTCGACCTGCCACCAACAGAAGTACTCAGGTATCCAATTGATTGCCTTCCCGGCGCAAGAGTGATATCTGTTTCGCGATCCAGGAGCTTGCGAAGAGGGTTATAATGCGATAGCGTCTCGCTCTGGCGGCGCCTCTTCACTGCCCCTATCTCCTTAGAAGCTACCTGGGTAGATTCGCTATCCAAAGGACTCTTTCGACGTTCGACATACACGCACGATGCCACTCCATCAGCAATACATCTACTACACCGAGGTTTGGCCTTGTCGCATTTCATACGTCTTAACCGACATTCGGCACAGCTAAGCATACGGCGCGTCCTCGTGATAACACGTGTTTTTGGTCGCGGGCTTTCCACTGCTGCCTCGATCGACAATGGAGAGTATCCTAAGGCTGAAGACATGGTCTTGTGGTCGGCAGTCGTGCGAGAAGGACGATAAGAAGACTTGAACTGTATAAGAGAGATCCCCAAATGTAATCATTCCTAAAAACGTGACGGAACGATTTATCCGACGTCGAGCCTCATGGATGCTCTACGTTCTAGGCCATCTTAGCCGAGAAACTATATTGAGCCTTAGGAGCTGCTTTTACTCACAAAGAACTCATCAGGTTCTACAAAGTAAACTACATGTATATATATGCTTTCCACTATGGATGTATATATTCCAACACACCAAGCCTTTTTTCGCTTGAAGTCGTGAGACCTTTTGTAGATAGATAAATAGTAACATTCAGACGAGTGTCATAGGACTTAAATTAAAAGTATACTTATGATAGATTCTTAAAAACATCAGGAGGCTTTCTTCCCAACAGAACAATATACTAGTAGCTCACCAGGTTTGTAAAAGCAGCATCTTCACATATGCTTGGACCTAGAATGAACAAGTTTATCTCGGCCGAGAGATTCGCTTCTCGCGCGAGAGCTGTGGGGTAAATCACGTGCACCATGACAGAGACCAATGCGGATGTAAGACCTTTGACGATTCGGTCGATGGAAGTCGTTCAGATCTCTATGACCGTAGCTTTGTTCTACAAGTCTCGCTCGGGATCGGGATCGGTCGCGAGAGCTTGATCCATATATTCAAAACATGATGACATCAATTCCAGCCACGTAACGAGGTGAGATGGCTTATCTATATAAGAAGACAACTTTCCATGTGTGCCAGTCGTCATCCAGCCGAGTAAGACATAGCTTGCAAACCACAGCCATTTTACCTTCATTATGTCTGATCCCATGAACCCTAACCAGGAGCTTCGAACGACCCCCCAGTGGGCGTTGTACCAACGAGAGAATTTCTGGAAGTCGAATAATGGCGAAACGCCACTATTCAGCACTGGTTAGTCCATGATCCTATATTTCCACAATTTGCTACCATTTGCAGTAACTCCTACTAACAGCTTTCACTGTCGCCCCCGAAGACCTTGAGCGTCTGGCGGAGGAGAAGCTGACACAAGGAGGATGGTTAGTCTTTTGTGTATTCCCCAAAGCCTCGGTAACATTTTAACGCCCTCAATAGGTACTACTCTTCCTGCAACGCGGGAAACTCTTGGACCCATTTGGCAAACCGACAGGCTTTCTACCGCCACCGCATAATTCCCCGGCAGCTGGTTGATACCAATACTCGAGACACGGCCATGGAGATTTTCGGGCACAAGGTCGCGGCCCCTATTGGCTTTGCACCCATTGGTATCAATCGTATTTATCACCCAACGGGTGAACTTTCCGTTGCGAAAGTGGCCCAAGAATTGAACCTAGTATACTCGCTTTCATCTGCTGGAAGCTATTCCATCGAAGATGTGGGCAAAGCCAATGGCAATGGCCCGCGATTCTTCCAACTTTACCAAAGTCACGATGAGGAGCTCGTCATATCAATGCTTAAACGGGCTCACAAGAGCGGTTTCGACGTTTGCATGCTCACGACAGACACTTGGCAACTGGGTTGGCGCCATCATGACGTTGCAACCGCAAACTACGCATTCTATCATGAGCACGGTGCCGGCGACATTGGCTTGCAGGACCCGGTCTTCTTGAAAAGAGTCAAGGAGGCTGGACTGGACCCCAAGAAGAATCCCAAAGAAGTCGGTGCCAAGTGGATCGATGAGAATATCTGGCATGGCAAGGCTCATTCATGGGAAAAGCTCCCGTGGGTCATAGGGCAATGGAAACGAATCTCCGGCGGGAAACCTTTCTGTCTCAAAGGCATCCAGAGCGTTGCGGATGCCAAGAAGGCGGTCGAAATGGGAATCGATGGCATTGTTGTTTCTAACCATGCAGGAAGACAGGTGGATGGAGCAGTGGCAAGCTTAGACGCTTTGGAAGAGATTGTCGATGCCGTTGGAGACAAGATATATGTAAGCTTCTTTCCTCTTCATCTACACGCATAGTACTGGCGACTAACCAAACACGTAGATCATGTATGACACAGGTATCAGAGGCGCCTCAGATGTCTTCAAAGCACTTGCTGTTGGTGCAAAGTTTGTCTTCATAGGCAGACTCTGGGTATGGGCACTTTCCATTGGAGGAGAGGCAGGGGTAAGACACGTGATGAAGGGTCTGCTGGCGGACTTTGATATCCTATTGAATGTTGCTGGATATCGAAATGTGGGCGAGATTGATCGTGATGCCATCCGGTCCCTCCCGAATTCTTCAAACTTGATAGCTGAGAAAGCGCGAATTTAGAGAAACCTGAAATAGGAAGCTGTAGGTTTGCCAATATACTATATTGTACAAGACATTTGAGAGATATTGCGAACGCGGGTATCTCGGCCGGATATATCATTTGGTACTGAGCAACCATGTTAGGCAGTTTTCTACAGTTATCTAGCTGCTGAATGTGCACGTCTCGTAAATTCAACCTAACAGCAGAGAGATTATTAATAGAATACCAAATTGACCCTCTCTCTTAATCTTGTCAATGAAATTCAACGTCACAGAAAAACCAATCAACAAGTGCAATCCAGGTTTGCTGTCATGGATAGCGGGGAAGGGAGCCAAGCGAAAAGTTGAAAGGATAAGTTGCGCCCTGGACTAACTCCTGGTTTCAAGAGGCAAACCACAAGAGACATCCACTCAAAACTACTCGTTAAATATAAGATCTTGTTGAAGGTTATCTCAGGCAGTCCACGGAAGTAGAGATGATACAATCGTCAAGTGTCACTCGACATATGAAGCCTGAAAACATATCACGTGCCAACCCGAGAACTCCAACTTGTTTCCTACTAGACTTCTACCAGTAATACCCTAGCAAGACCTAATATATCCTAACAGACAATCCAGCCTCCACATATTTTCCCTCCAAAAACAACCCGCAACAAAAACAAAGTTGAATCCCATCCTCAAAATCACTAAACCCAATTTGTCCACCTTCTTCTCGCTAAAGAGCCATCTCGCATAACCCTCGCACTTTTCCCCAAACGTAAAATTTCACCTGGTCCCCCACCGCGCTCCCCTAACTAATTCAACCCTCTGCCTCTCGGGGTTATATTTCAAAATACGAGCGCTGTAATCCAATCAGATTCGAGTTTGTTCGTTCGTCCTTCATGGCGCAATTGGCTAGCGCGTCCGACTGTTATGAAATCGCAAACATACATCGGGAGGTTGGAAGTTCAAGCCTTCCTGAAGGAGAGTGTTTATTTTTTATCCCCATCTGAGGGGATGGATGTTTGTTGGAGATGTTGACTTACTCTTGGGTGTATATTTTTTGCGTCTAGTATGGTAATTATTTAATTTGTCGAGCTCTTCTTGGTGTTAAAGACGATATATGTGTATGTATACTAACAATAACTCGCAACTTGCGATTGGAATCTGAGACTGAGGGGAGAGAAATCAAGACCAGGATCTTAACAATTCAATACCTAAATCTCATCTTGACCATATCAATAGTTACATTTTCTTTCTCGTGCATTCCTCCAGTATCATCATGCTTGAATTGAAATACCGATGGAACAACCCTCCGAGGTCTTATAGGCTGCAGCTTATAGAACTATTTCCACTTCCTCACCAAGGACATGGTTATACCGAGCCTGTAACTACAATGGAAGATTGAGCTGATTTTATTGAATGACATTTCCCGGCTTACGTACACCCCTAAAGCCAATAAGTATATCTCCATGAGTGGGCGAGCATTATAAACATATTGATTTAATGAGAGAGCAATAAAGGCTTTGTCAAATGTGTTTGGGGGATGCATCAGGGGAAGTGTTTTCTAGCGTGGTGTTCACTTGCAGATGGGGGGACGTGAACCGTGGAGACGATTTAGTGATAGTAGATAAGAAGATTGTGGGATCTCTGTTATTTAACTTTGTGAGATTGTAAGGAGTGGAATGTTTGGTTTAACAAAATGCAATTTGTCTTGTCAGTTAACCAGATCTAATATTCAATTATCGCTATACCAGCTTGCTGTCTTCTTCCACGCATTTCCATGTGTGACATATTATCCCGGATATTATAGCTCGCCTGGTTCAAATCTCTTTGTGAAGCGTGAGGTTTAGGGAGGGGAATTTAGACTCTAAGATCAAGGTATGTCATATCGCCAATTCGACGAATACAATATGCTGAAGGGTGAGAATCACAGCGGAATAATGTGAAGTGGAGTAGGGAGCTATAATCTAGCTTATAACAGGCCAAAAACATGAGTAGATGTTTCTTAATACATTAACACTTTGCCGATCAAGGAATTTGGGGTTGAAGAAAAACATAAAACAAACTAGGAGAATTCAAGGTTCAGCGCTGTTAACTCTTGAGACATTGTCATTTTTGGCAGGCGGCACATGAGAATGAGTGAAAGAGCTGCAGGAGCTGCCGGGTGGATGTGTTTTAGTAGTGGGGAGCGGCGTACGGATGGCAAGATATATTAGGTGTTGTAAGATCACGGGATAACAGTCCGAGCATCAGATATTTCATTGATAAATTATTTAACAATTCAGGGAATATGAAAATTCCAATTGAGCACCTTCTCTCTACCTTTTCAAAGAATGTAGCTAGGGACATCAAATCTACCTACCAAGTGATATCCTGTTCGACAAATTCTCTTACTCATTGGAAGATCCGGCGTGGCACATATGAATCATCGTTCGGCTCTGCAGCCTCGATGTTTGATCTATCTTTATATCCAACGCGTTAGTAGGATATTTATCTAGCAACACGAATACAATAATGGGGCAAAGAAAGCTCTTTTCAGACATCCAAGGAAGAAAATAACCCTCATCTGTCCCGCAATAGGTTCTAATTGGGACTCGAGTGAAAACTGCGAATGTGGTATGGATTTCATCATAAAAGGCTGATATTGAAAGTGAATAAAGAGGATGCAAACTGACCTTGGATATCCTTTGTAAGGCTTGCGATGGACCCTATAAGTTAGTACAACGTGGTATGTATAGCAAAACTTAGTTTCAGATGGCACCAGTTGGCCGGCAGAGGCTATTATCACAAGATAATATCTCCTGTAGAGCAGTGAGATAACCACCTCCCCTTTGTCGGTTATAGTAGTGTCATCATATATCTAATGATAGAGGGAACCTCTCGAGTTAAACCGGGCCTTATAGGCTGTGAAAGGGTCGCGGATCAAAGGCAGTTGGGTGCGGTTGCTCGATTACTTGAAGATTCTATGTCAGCACAAGATCTTCCAGGTTTCACAAAGGAATTGTAAAAGTGGGAATAAGTTCAGAGAGAGGCCGAAGCCAAAGCATTTTCAGCAACGACCGCAGAGTAAATGCGGTCTAAGACTGGTGCCAGCTGTTTCTATCATCATAACAAGTAATTGGGATGGGAGGTTAGAGGTGCAGAATTGGGCACAATCAACGTACCTTGATTTAGTTTTTGGGAAGTGCGCTGTTGGGCAGCAGGAAGGTGAATACTGTGAACGTGGGAAATGGCCCAACACCCAAGTCGCACGCACCTGGCTCGGGGACGAGTACAAGGAGCACAGTCATGGGTCTTCGATGAACGCCCCCCAGCCCCAATTTGAATTCGATCGTTGTAAGATTATTGCCATAATGCTATGCGATCCAACTCCATCGGACGTGCTGCAGATATGGGGTTGGGGTTCGCGCAATTGGACTGCAGAATTGGATCTTCTGGGTCGATCGCCAGAGAAACAATTGGTGGGATGACTTTGGGTTGAAGGCGTAAGAGCCGTAGTTGATACTGTTTCCTGAAGGTTGCGAAATATCCCGCCGTTGATGGAAGAGATCTTACCTGCTAGCTTTTTGCACCATTGCGAATGCCTCAGAGCGCATTGAAGAGCAGCGTAAATAGACTGAAGGAGAGAGAAGACGGCTTTTCAAGACTCTGTTTCCATCGTGGTGACGCGAAACACATCAGGCCGTGACATAGTGGCACTCGCACAATATATGCTCATGGCTGTGTTTGAAGGCTGGCAGGAAAGATGGGAAGGAAAAAATTATCAGGACGAGGGGTTTAAGAACTAAATTATGCGCGCTAAGGAGATAGCTTAGAAGCTAGGACCACCCTCCATGCATCTTGACCTATCACGTGCACCGGCATACGAAAAGGGTTGGCATAACCTATGCAACAGACAAGGCTCTACAATTCCGTGCGTGTTATGTTAATACTAGATCAAATTCTACTAGATCACTACTGAAATATATTACGATTCTAGGGCTTCACTATTATAAAGTTTTTTTCTTTAAAATATAAAGTACTTCAGTAGTTTCCTAGGAGTTCAGCTCAAACATGGGCGAGCTTCAAAGCATTGGAATTACAGTCGGGTAGCAGTCCTCCTCCGGTATGAACAGACCATGAGATGTTAGGGAGATATACTGATAAATAGTTCTCTATGAGACAGAAGGAAGACAGTATAAAAGTTAAAACGAACTGTCCTTGCCGCTTACAAATTCAAACCAGTTCACTCTATTCAACATAGACGAACATAGTGTCTAGTAAATCAGCGAGCTAGCCAGTCGACTGATCCGCTACCAGCATAAGTCAATTAGTCGAGGATATATATGTACGCCAGTCAGCCAGCAACGAAAAAGGTCCACTGATCCGCGGGATATCAGCGAAAGGTGTCTAAGAACTACAAGACTTATACCCCCTCATATGCCCCGTATCTGCGTATAATTATACACACCACCCCGAAACATCCCCAACCCAAAACCCCTCTCCATTATATATAACCACCTAACTTATCTCACACCCTGTTTCCAATGATTTATATAAATTGTATAGTAAACAGTATTCTCAATACACATACCTCAAATAATAGCCAATAGGCTAAGATACAATGAACTTGAATTTATATAAGTATAAATCGAGGTGGGTGAAAGATCATCACTGCTACGTTTAATGCTAGATTTGGTATACAGTTAAAATGTAAATTGTATATATGCTCGCTGGTCAACGTTGATAGGTAGGAAAGCTAGCTAGTTAGTGAGGATACATTTCGGTTAGTAAGGCAGTTGAGAGGATATGTTTCGGGTAATGGCTAAGTTGCTAAGTGCTCTAATGGTAGACAAAAGATATAACTATTAATTTGCTAATAGTAAAAGGTGATTTGGAATCTAGGAAATGCATACTGCAAAATACTACAATCCAAGAATCGGATGCTATATCTTACACTCATCCCCCTTGCCACCCACCCCTCACCTCAAGCACCTCCTCGCTGTCTAGAACCTGGAGATATCCCTCCCAAAAATCCAGTTTATCGACCTACCGAATCGTCAGAACTATGATTTCTAAAAGAACCAGTCCAGACTTACCAATAAATCGGGATCAGCAACTTATTCCTCCAGCTAACAGTTTTGGTCAGGTAGGCCCCTCTCCAAATCAACCATGCCGCTCTCCTAGAAGTCGCTTTTGTTAGCCTCTATGCCATATCCCCTCCCGCTTCAAAATCCTGTCAAGGTAGATAGGGGACTCAAGAAAAAAACACGCACCCCTTAACCTCTGTGCCACCCTCTGCTTGCATAATCGCCTTCATATTTCCCAGATAAGTCATGACGCCTAGATTCTTAAAATTGAACCCCGGGTACTCATGAACCCCCTTATTCAACGCCTTCCCCAACCACTTCGCCTCCTGATTAGCCACCTGTGCAGTAGCTGGCAATCTCTCCGTCTCAATCGTCGCCACATCCCCAATCCCAAATACATCTTGCATCGTCGCTTCCGATACCTGTTTTCCTTCACCCTCCCCTTTCGACAATGAATTGCGGGGGATGAGCTTCACTCTGAAATGATCATCTACCATCAACCCTCCTGTTTTAGGATGACGCTTGAGAGACCATTTTTCCGTGTTGGGGGATCTGCCGAATGAGAGGTCGGAGGAGAGAGATGCGGAGGCAGTTGGGTAGGTGTGGACTTCATCTAAAGCGCTTTGAACAAAGGGATTCATCATCAAGCCCGTACTCCAAACACACATCCCAACTCCTACCTCGCCGTCCTGTTTCGTCGTCAAGGTGAAACAACCGCCGTCTTTATTTGGATCATCTGAGTTGGGGAGTCCAGGCCTGAGACCCAAGATGTGGTGCTCGGTTTTGATGGATATGCCGTCGCGCTTAAAGAGGTTGAGGGCGTAGTTGGCTAGCGAACTATCGAACATGGGGAGGATTTTGGAGGCGACGTCGTAGATGGTGATTTTAACGTGGGGGACCAGCGTGGGGTAGAGTTTGTGCAGGTCTTCATGACACAAATCAAAGAGCTCGGCAGCGAATTCGACGCCAGTTGCTAGGGTGGGTGTTAGTAGCATATATATTTAAAGAATGGGTTGAACTTACGACCACCGCCAACAACAGCAAAGTTGAGAATCTGGTCTCGCAATTTTTCGGAAGTGGTTGGAAGAGCGGCAGTTTCGAAACCTATTTGATTAGTTGAAGTTAGAAAGCACATCATGGAGAATTTGGACTGACATTCAAGAATTCGCTTTCTGATTTTCCTGGCATCAACAACGTCCTTCAAGAAGAATGCATTCTCTCTAACACCCGGAGTGCCGAAAGTTTGACTGTAGCATCCCACTGCAATAACAAGTTTGTCATATTTCAAGTTGAAAATTTGACCCTTCTTCTTGGCTCGGTGGGTGTGATCGGCCTCGGTCAAGCTTGCAGCATGATAGCTTGCTCCCGACTTTTCTATAGGTCTCCGAACTGTGGCTTCTTCGATCGCTAATCTCTTTTCGTTGAAGTTGACATCATCCGCCCATCCTTGGAAGAACTCGACGCCTGTCGAACGAGCTCTTACGGATTCGAGGGTTGTTCTGAATTCAAGGGTGCCGACGGCAGTAGATGCTAAGAGAGGAGTGAAAACGAAATAGGACCTCGGAGATACAACAATGGT
Organism: Ascocoryne sarcoides NRRL 50072; assembly: GCA_000328965.1. NCBI lineage: Eukaryota > Fungi > Ascomycota > Leotiomycetes > Helotiales > Gelatinodiscaceae > Ascocoryne > Ascocoryne sarcoides. The sequence continues at coordinate 244,373 of KB205949.1, read as the reverse complement.
TTGGAACTTTTTTGGGTGGAGATCTCTTGAGAGGACAAAGCCAGCCCAGCTAAGATACGTCAACGGAAAATGCCGGGGAATGGATCATTGGAAGCCGGAACATACCCAGAGCCCAATATGACTACACGCTCACGATCTAAAAGAATATCAAAACAATTCAAAGAAGAAGTGCAATAGCCGAAGAACTTACCTCCTTTGGAGGAATCAAGCTCTTTGGTGGTTAAACCTCTTTGGAGAAGCTGCTTGAACCGAGGCGCTGTTCTGAATGCATTAATGCTTCTTGTCTTGGTTAAGGCGTTCATAGCTAGATACTTCAACGGAAAACAAACAAGAGTATGTTAAAATATATGTTTATAAGTGTATGAACTTTTTGAGTTTGACTGTGCACGGAAAAGCGACTCCCGATATCTCCCGCGATCATTTGGGCGGATATCGGAGATATGAGGTCACGGTCTGTGATCTTTTAGATAACTTTGTCAGAGAGGCAATAACTTGGTAAAAACTTCATACGATAAATACTATAGAGGTACGCAGGAAGAGTGTTACAGACATACTATTTCTGCACCGCCCAACCCGAGACGTGTAACATAAGAAAGTATGAAAATGTAGATGAGGGGAGATTGGGACTTCGGATATGGCTCGGCTCAAAACTTCGAAGCTATAGACCTTATTGGGCAACAGTCTTTAGATAGACAAACAGTGAAGCATATTCAATTATCAAACATGTGAAAGGAGATTTGGATGTTTTGAAGCCTGCTCTTTTGCTTGCCTCGGCCTTTGCGTTGTTAGCCAACTTTGAGTTGAGATAACTGGCAAGGCAAGAGAGATGCAACTCCTTGGGTGCAATTGAGAATAGCCAAAATCAGCCTTGTGAAAGATAGGTAAAGGCACAATAGAGAGGCAGATATGTCGTAGAAAAGATGATGGTTTATTGATCTGTCATGAAGAGGTTTCAAACGTCATGCGAGTCGCTGCAAGGCTGCAGCCTCCAGTTTTAGCCGTAGCCTCATTTTGAGCCTCACAACAGCTTCAATATCACAACCGGAACGCATAGTTGGACGGCCATGGCACCCATCCGCAGATACCTGCGCATTACAAAGTATTCCGTCCTCGAATGCCGAATCTATCTCGAAAACCCATTGCTGGCGGAAACATGGCTCCTCAATCCACGAAATCCCATTTTGCCCCGCGTTATTGAAAGTGTCCGCCCCCTTGTTCTGCCAAAGCTCCGCGAGGAAAACGAGCGTAGTCGCAAGAAGGGCAAGAAGAAGGGTGTTAAGGATGTCGTGGTTGAGGGTAATTCAAAAGTTCTAACGGTTTTGGGACGGCTTGCTAATGGCAGCAGAGGATTTTGAGATATCTATCTTCTTGACCGAGATCACTACACGACATTCCCTCCTTACGAAGCAAAAACATTTCCGAGACCTCGATAAGAAGGGCATACAGTCGAATTCCAGCAAGCTTATGGGGGCTACGAATGACACCCCGATTGACGTCGAGGATGGGGCTGTTGTATCAGGGGAAAACAGCGAGTTGGAGGCCCCGATCCTTCGGAGCGAAGAGAACGAAGAAGATGTGGTCAATCTAGACGACCTGCCCGATGTTGACGCGGAAGACGCGGTCTCAGTCGCAGATAGTAATACTTCGGAAGACTCGCTCTTCGTGGCAGAAGACGACGAGCCACGCCGATCGAAACGCCCAAGAGCCTCCACAGATACCGACCCCTCCTCCAAGCGCCATAAGGGCAAAGATCTCTTGGACGTCGAAGAGCCGAGCGATGATAAGAAGAAGATGGCAATGGACACATCCTACGACGGCTTCTCGATCTACGGCCGCGTCCTCTGCCTCATCGTCAAACGCAAGGACCAGAAAGGCAAAGGCAAAGCGAATTCGATTCCCGGCCAAGCCCAAATCGAGGACTGGATAACCTCGACGCAGATGCCCGCCCAAGAAGATGATTGAGCCTTCAAACTTCTCTTGATACACGAGATGACGATGGAGGGAGGGGTAAGTGGGGGGTATGCACGCTACCTCCAGCATCATGAGCTCATAGTGTCACTTTATCACTCAATCCGGCGTACATATCTCGAAGTTTAGACGAGCAGATTATCATTTTTTCGGGCGACGAACCGGTTTCATGGGCTTGCATGCGTATTCTTGCCACTTGCAACAGCTTGCTTCCCCATCGAATTGTGAGATCGATATGCTACCCGTATGGATCTGCGGGGTTGTTGCCCAGGGGGTTTCAGAATGTGAAATCACAACATTACGCCCAAGAGATCTGGCAGTGGACAATCAACACGCGTTTTGGCTCGGCATCTTCGTCGAGGGACGAGGCAATTCCAAGATCGAACCACTATCCTCGGCCTCGAGGTACGATGCCGTCCGCAGCGTCCGGAGAAAGACGAAGTCCGATATTCAGAAAGTGCAGCGAGCACCAAGGCAGCTGTAAGCGCCTCATGAAACGTCCGAGCGAGAAGGCAAGCAAGCATTCCACTCTCCCAACACCGCTGCACGGCTACGACGGAGAGGTTCGCAGGAGATCGACGAGGATCTCGTCATTGGCTTGCTCTTCCCGTCCCAATATACGTACAGTACAGGAGTACATCCAACATCCAAGGCTGTGCGCAGATATGGATATGGAAAATGTGACGGTATAGCATAGCCCCGGGTTTGTGTCTACTTTAAAATATGAGAGAGTTGGTAGAGGCTCGGCGCGACTAGGTAGCAACTGATCACGTTCTAGAGCAATCAATCTAATTTGATGAGGGGTTTCATCTTGGACAGCTGACGGCTATCTCGTGATATCACCAGCATTTCACGATCCACGGATAAGTCGATAGTAGTAGGAGAGTTGGTATGTAGGCTATCGCGCGTATCGCTACCATCCATGGATCCATCGATCGTGAGCCCAACAGAGCCGAACTCTCAACCCAGTGAACAAAAACACTTCAGCCTGATTCAACACTTCCATTTCCACCTCCTAGTCCGCCTCTGCCTCCGCATCTCCATCCTCCAATTGGTAACCCAATCCCCCATCCCCTACTCCTCCCTCCCATTCCACCAATAACACAATGAATACGTCCTTCCATCCAACATCAGCCTTATGCCATACCTACCGTCCTCACAAAGTCCACCTCGAGCCCTTTCTCTCTCGCCCGTAACATACCTACCTATACATCAGTCAGTCAGTCAGGCTACTATAGTTCGTTTCCTCCTCCCCTCCCTTCACCGCTTTCACCGCCTTCTCCCATATCCCTATCCTATTTTATCCTATCTACCTCGACCTCACCTCTACCCCATCTATGTATCATGTATCTCGCTCTCTATCTTGCCCACCGAACGCTCGATCTTGAATGCCACGTTGATAAGCGCTGGGGTATTATTGTACTGCAGGTAGGATAGATAGGTAGAGAAAGGTAAAGTAGGGTAAAGTAGAGTAAAGCAAGGAGTCCTGTGATATACATAAATCACTTAATTAAGAAGGTGGGTCATTGGCTATGTATTTATGTATTTATTTATTTATGTAACTTATGTATTTATGTATCTATCCATCCATCCATCTATCTCCCCACCTATTCCACTCTCACAAAACCAAAACCCCTTCCTTCCAAATAGGTAGTCCCTCAAATAACCTTTCGCAAAAACAATTCACATCTTTTATGAAGGAAGATTAATAAAGAAAAAAACGGGATTGAAATAAATAAATAAATCCGTCCTCATTTCGTTTAATCTCCGCGCCTCGCTCATCCGAAGTAACGGCGACGGGACATGAGATTTTTCGGCTTTTAGGGGAGGGAAGAGTGCTGTGCTATGCTGTTTTTTTTTTTGGTTTGGTTTGGTTTTGTTCGAGAGGGAGATTAGAGATTGGAGATTAGGGTAGGGGGTAGCTGTCTTGCCTTATGGGAATTGGATTGGCATTGTCTGATGTCTGATTTAGTTTGGTATTGATTGATTAACGTCTGTGTTTTGACGACGTAATTATGGGGGAGATTTTTGTGGGAGACGGAGAGACATATGACTCTTTTCTAGGTGTTCGTTCGTTTGGGGGCTTCTAGAAGGATTGATTGATTGATTGAGTAAGTGATGAGGGAATTGTGGATCTACGACGTATGGATTATGATGATGGATTGGGGTTTTATGGGACCCGCGTCTTGCGACGAGGTGGATTGGGTTTCGGAGGATGGGATGGATGGGTATTCTTAGATTTGTGAATCGATGAATCATCCTCATTCATCCCCCCTCCCCTGTTCACCTGATGGGAGATTTGAGATTATATCATCAGTGTGTTCGTGACGAGGTTGAAAGCGGTGTGAGAGAGAATGACTGACTGACTGACTAGCCCCTGGCTCTGCTGGTGGTCTTGTCTTGGACAGGGGAGGAGGGTAAGGGGGAAAAGGGGAGATCGATCATGGGTAGACCTGGGTTCCACGTGGTGGGTTGGTGAGAGGGGCTCGGTAGTGAGATGCCGAGGTGAGGGAGGAGTGGGAGGTGGGTGGATAGATGGATGGATGGATGTTGTTGGGCTGGAGGAGCGAGGGTTTTGCGGTGAGTGGTGAGGAGGGGGAGAGAGGAGGTGGGTGAGCAGACTAACTACTCGTAGGATGGAAATTCAGATTTGTGTAGGTTGGGTTGGTGATAGGACGGCACGAGGGGGATTTTGATGATAAGAAGGGAGTTTTGATGCGAGAATAGACTTGGCGGTTTCTTGATGAGTATGGGAGTTTTAGTGGTTTGCTTGTGAAGGTGTTCGATGGGACAGGTCTGCTATCATACCACTTGAGCACCCGTTTCTCAGTTCAGTCCGTGCATGTCAGTTCAGCGCAGAGACAAAGTACAATACTTTAAAATCCAAATGTTACTGTAACTCCAACTGTCACTGTATGCGAGTCTCCTCAAACACTCGAGCCCAGTGATCCATCTCCTTTCTCGTTACCATCTGGCACCGCCTGCACGGCGCCGTGTGATACTGCTGCACAGGAGATCCATCGCACAGTTTTCATCATCATCCCCCGCTTGGACAGATGGCGGTCTGTGTTCGCGATACCGACTTGTATGTTCCTCGTGAAAGTGCTAAACCCGAGATGGAGTCGCAAATGCCCCCCTCGACAAAATCTTGACTGATACTTACCAGCGGTGAAGAACTGTGACCGGCGAAACCTAGCCCACGAACCAGAAACCCGTCAAAATACCACAAAAAAAGAGAGAGAGAGAGAAAAAACCTTTATTCTCCGATCAACAATGCTAATTCGGTGACTCCTACTCGCTACCATCGACATCGCATCGCTGTCCGCCGTCGTGGGCCACATGGTGAACGGGCCGTTGAAGAACGGTGAGCCAGCGCCCGATGGCGGTGAAAAGCAGACATCGAGGGATGATGCCTGAAAGAACCCCGCAATAGAAAAACTTCTACGGATTCCATGGAACAAATGGAACAAAAAACTGGGAACGGAGGAAAAGATGGAGCGGGAGGAGGCAGATAGATGGGGACGGGCACACAGATGCAGCCTCATGTCCTTCTCTTCTTTTTTCTCTGGATCTTCGGGTTTCTCCAATGCGTAGGGGTAGTTTGGGACATGAGATGGGTTTGGTTCAGGTTGAGATCTTGATGCCCCCCTCATGGCCCATGAATGACTGAGCGCGAGAGGACAGATGGATGCTTTCAAGGGGGGGGCAAAAAACGGGGTAAGTAAAACAGGGCAGGAGAAATTGAAGATGCGGTGAGATCAGATCAGACGAACATGAGCAAAAGACACAAATTTCCAATTTTAAAATTCCAGAAGAAAAAACGATGCGTCGGTTTTGCGGAGAGAAAGATGCTCGATTGACGGATTGATCTGCCACCACTTCAAAACGGTGTTTTGAGACGGGTTTCAGATCCATCGCCATCTGTTAACGGTCTATTCTCGATGATCAAAGGGTGAGTATTTGTGCACAGGAGGACGGATCTCCGGCTCTCTTTTTGCCTCGTTATGTCTGATTTTATCCGCTTTTCATAAATGACACGCACGAACCTGTGATAGATACATCTCTTCCAAAGGGAGGTAAAGGGGTAAAGGGGAAGAGAAAAAAAAATGAAATTAAGACCCATCATCGGGGCCGGACGCTCTCGAAAATTTCGAGGTCGGGGAAAAATGTGGTAAATTGCTGGTCTGGTCTGGTCTGGTCTGGTTTGATTTGATTTGATTTGATGATGTGTGCTCGTGCAAGACCAGTCAGTGCCCGCCCCCCTAGGCGGAAGCGAGATGTACGATGTTACAGCAGGGCGGTGGATCCGGGAAATTTGAAACCTTCGAAATTGGCTTCTAGAAGGCGAGATGAGATGAGATGAGATGAGATGAGGCTGTTTGATGGAGTTCGTTTTCCTTCAGGGCTGACGGTTGCAAGGACAGGGCCGGACCATCGATGGACTCCGGGGTTGAGGTACGAAGGAAGTGGTGCGTTTCCCGACGAGCGAACGGGGATACTTGGTGGACTGGGAGTGGTTAAGTAACATCCGTTTTTCTCTTAGACGGAGTATTTCGGGGGCCCATGATGTTTCGTTGCTATTCGTAGATACGAATGTGGCGGAGTCTTTGGAGTTGGTGAGGATTCGCGTATCCCGAGGATTCGGGAGGAGACATTGTTTACAGGCGGGTAGAGTTCGGGAGTAAGATTTGAGAATTGAGGTATTTGAAATGATTATACGAGAGAGAAGACGGGAATCTTGACGGAGGTGGTTCTTAAGACGGGGAGGATATTCTGGGTTGCGCCTTGAGCCACTTATTGAGGCTCTAGTGAATAGCCGTGTATGCGAATAGACTTGGGACTTACGCCTATCGCTTGCTATACAGTAGAGTTCAACGAGCTCGTCCCTTTCCGTCTCACCGAGGCCGTGTCAAAGGCAGATCAGATCTGCTTGTAGCGAGCTGAGAGAAGACGGGATGGGAAATGTCGTGGCTTTTGATTCATTTATTAATTATCCCGTAGAGTTGCAGTATTGTTCTTTTCGAGCGATCCCAAGCCTCTTCTACACCAACGTGCAGCTCGCAATAATAGCGTATCGCCAAGCTTCGTGGCCTCTGGCGCCCGTTTGAGTTCTTGAAGCAAGCCACGGTAGAGCCACTTTCTCACCGCCCTCCAAGTGTAAAGTGTATTAGAATAGTAGCTCAATGCGGCGTACTTTTTCCCCTGGGCCCTGAGCCAGGACACTAAAGGGTGAGGGGCGACCCCGACGTATGCCAATCCATCGGTGACTTCACAATGACGCAGATGTTAGCTTTGAGCTCTAAGCTCTCCCAATACAAAGTTTAATCTTGCGGATATCATATGATAGCGCAAATCTTCACTCCGTTGGGTTGAAAACAAGGCGGTGAGGCGCCCTCGGTTGATGCTCGGCTTCGGGGGGCCTCCTTTTCCCTTGTTGTTTGGTTCGGATATGATACGGTTGAGAAGAGGGGAAGAGTCGGAATCATGGCTGCGATTTGCTCAAACAGAAAGAAAGTTCTTTCGCCCCGTACGAGCCATGCAGGCTTGAGTAACTGAGAAGCGCGTCGTCTCCGACTTGGGCATCGCCTCGGGCCCCTCTGGATCAGTTCGAGCATTTCGGGAAAAACCAACGAAAAGGGATCTGTACCAGTGGTGTGATCTTGAGCTCGCGCTGGACATGACGGACGCAGGGGCCCGCCATACATAAATCTGTAGCGTGAGATGGTGCAGAGGAGCCTCAGCCTTGTATCATTGGAGAAGGAGGGGTCTTGCGGATGCAGGACGAGCATAAGGGTCTCTAAAATAGGAAAAATGATGTATCGATCTTACTCTCTCTCTCTCTGCCTGTGTTTGCTTTTGTGCAATTGGCACATCGAGGAAGCTCCTGGAGACCGGCTGGGGAAAAGTGACGCATTCACTGATTTTGCGGGTGAGGGTGCTAGTGGAGGTCATGAAGGGACCCGACAACGTTCACAGATCATCTCCACCGTGTGCCACGACTTCACGTGTGGGTGACAGAAATTCCGTTGTACAAACGCTGGGGCATCTGTGGTTTTTGCAAGCAGCCAACCTTCAACGGAGGAATTGGCATTACCGCTTTAACTTCCTTCTCGAAAGGTGCATCGAGATCGCACCGTCATGCCACTACAGACCAGACGTTGTCTCGGTCCCACCCATTTATGCATCTGTTCTGGTCTTTGCCGCCAGATACGCAGATATGGTAATGCGGCATAAAGTTCTGGAAGAAAGGTCGAAGATCGACCCGCTATCACAGTGGCATTCAAGCGAGAACCACATCGTGAACACTTGGATCTGGAGAAGCAATTACAGTAACAGTAACATCGGAGGTGGCTTGGTAAACTCCGCACAATTGCATCGGTATCTTTTTTTCTCTTTTTTCTTAACTAGTTACGAGATTAGTTAGAGATAGCCTGACGGCTTGACCTAACAGCGGGTGAAGTAAAACTTTAACTTTAGGTTCGTTAGCTCAGGTACTACATACCATCGTGAGGATTCATACTTTCCAGATGAATCTTTCCAGGGCTGCCGCACCTGCAAAACGAGGAAGGCAGATCATATGATGTATGATGATACGAGGAATCGGCATTAATTAGAGATACGGATCGCGAAGGAGGCAGATATCAGATCTACCGGAGCAACAGCAAGGCTGGGAGGAGGGAGAAAAATAGCAGCTGATACTGTTGTCGCAGGCATTGTATATTTCCCCATGCCTTGGAGATGATCAAGTGTCGGGGGCATGGAAGAGCGCGAGAAATTAATCAATCTTCAGCCCGACTCTTTTCTGCCAACTCTCTAACTCCATGAGGCCTGTTCAGACCATCTGACTAGCAGCTGACGGCTCACGGAGCCAGGATGGGGACCTGATTTCCGCTATTATCTTTAGCATACAAACCCTAATTTTCCCCTTCGGACCTGGCTGCTCCTGTCGCCGATTCTCTGCTTCCCATCACCCCTTGGATCTTCCATGCTCATGATGCTCTCGTCCATTCTCCGTACTGCCAAGTCTCCATCATGGCCTTCTTTCGTCGTCAAGCCCCCATGCCTTGCTGTAATTCACACCCTGGTGGAGCCCCCGAGTCCCTCTGGTGCCGAAGAACCTAACCTGGTGCGTCCCTTTTTCGGCGGTAAAACACTAGCTCGCAGGCGACACTTGTTGCAGGCCTCCCACGCTCTCACGTTTCATTTTGGGCGCTCTTGCGTAGGCTGGTCAAGCCAGCTCAGACCCCCCAGTCAGAGTCCAAAAAAAGTAGTGCGCACGCTGACGCCGATCCGAACAAGGTTCGCAGGGCAGGCGAATTTCATTTCCCCAGATGCCTGATGGGCCCTACATAAAGCTCATCGGCCCCCTTGGGTTGAAGGCTCTTGGTTTTGAAAAGCATTCACAGATCATCAGCATACAAGAGCCAGAAGTCTTCATCTACTTGAGCCTATTCCTCAATTACCGTTAAACTACATTGCCTTTGGGAAACCAAGTCAACACTATCTTCAACTTCTCTATACAGACCTCGCTGCCTCTTCACTCGACATCAACAACCTCATCCCTCTAACAAGTTTCCGCTCTCAAGACAACACCATCAAAATGGTTGCCGAACAATGCCCATGCCCGTCTCAACTCCCTCCTTGCCCCGGCCCACCACCCAGCCGTCCTCTCCCACCTCTCCCAAAGTAAAGATGGTCGAGTCTCCCGCGAAACTCTCACTTCGACCCTCCCTTCGAAACAACCCAAACCAACGCCACGGTACCATACAAACCTCTTTATGATTCGGCATTCCAATCATATCGTCACTGTTCACTGTTCTCCGCAAAGCACAAACGCACACTTTTCGTCTCTTGACAAAAACCACACATCACAAAGAAGCTGATCTATCTCGGCCTCAATCGGAAGCTGGAAGCCCTCACCAACCGCTATCAAGCTGACATGCATCCACCCAAATCATGCAACCTTCATCGTCGGGAAGAGCCTAAGCCAGCCAGCCATCACAAACATCATTCGGCCCCCATCGCTCGAAATAACCTCGCTTTATTTCTCCCGCGCCTCGTGTCTCGCCCTATGCACAACACCGGGCGTGCCATGCACATCCTCTACCGCGGTCAGTTATTACGAAGAGGCGCAGCATACACACACATACCACAACAGCTTAATCACCGCCGTTGGCGCATCACCATCTCGATTCAATCAATCAATCAAATCACTCTTGGCAGCGACATTCCGAGCTGGCTCGACTGGCGCATACGTGCTCTAATCGGATCAAATCGTTTTGTACCAACAACTTGCTAGTTTTGTCTGTTTGTCTGTTCGTTTCCTAGGATTCATGGGATTGGGAATATAACATCGGTTTAATGGCATCATCGAATACAACCACACACCACCAATATTAATACATGGTATATCTACCATCGCGTCGTCGTCTTCTGTACAACATACCGCTTGCTTTTTGCAATTTTGTTCTTGTTTTTTTGTTTTTCTCGGATACCCAGGGAGGGAAAGGATTGGAATGGAATGGATGGTCGGAAGGGATTGGAGATAAGGACATGATATGAATGGGGTGGAGGAATGGATACGGATTGGTTGGGGTCTGGATCGGATGGATGGATGGTTGGCATAGACAGATAGAGACATAATGGGCAGCAATGGCCAGGTTACGGATTACGACTTGAGTGTGGAGGTAGAAATGATATATCATATAATAATCATCATGATCATACCATCATCATCTTAGTGATTGTCCGACTTTCTGGTTGTGAGAATGCGTGAATTAATACATATGTTTCAATGTTGAATGACTTATGTTATACAATATAGCTTTCCAAGTATAATCTCATTATGATACCCCCAAAACACATACATCATCAGTCGACCAACCTACCTATCACCACGAGAACTTAACCCTCAACCAATAAGTCATACATAAAAACCTCAGATATACACCACCACCACCAGCCACCTCCATCCCACTATATAATAGATAATATGCCCTTGATATTATCTGCAGCACGCATAGTGTTGTATTGTATCATGTCGTGTCACAACACACCGACCGAGCATGTGCTCTATTTGTCCTATTTGTTCTATCTGTCCTGTTCTCAGCTTACCTCAGCGCGGGCGCTGCAGTTTGTGGATTTCATTTCATATCATCCATTCCCTTCCCCACGTGGGACATGATATGATGCATATCGCTTGGCGTTTTATTGCCCAGGCCAGCTGGTGTGGCTTCGTTATCTATCTACCTATCTATCTCGATCGTTCGTTCGTTGTGTTTCGTCTTGTTTTGTTTGGTTTGGTTACGCATCGTGCCCATGCCTATGGATTTTATCCCTTATTTGTTTTCGTATTTTCTGGTCGTGGATGAGGGAGTCACGGGAGTGTGGTGCTTGCTTGCTGACTTACTTGCTTAATTGCTGACTTATTTATTTATTTGACTTATGTAGCCGTGCTAGCACGTTGCTAGCAACAGCTAGTAGTAGTGTTTGATTACTCAACCCTCCCACCCGACAATACCCAGTCACGGTTCCGGAAAAGGGAGTCCATGCATTGCCGACGTCGTATTATATCCGGATTTGCAAAGTTGCTGACCTACTTACTTTGTTTTGTTTTGTCTCCAAATTGAAAGGCAAGACGCCCAAAACAAGGTGTTTAGCTGATCAGATCCGTTTTAGTTGGATTCATTTGAAGATGTCATGGATGACCTGGACTTGCTCTGGTTCATTAGGTGACGAGGTGGTATTTTGGGCTTGGGTTTGAATCCTAGTTCCTTTCTTTGCTTTCTTTTCCCCCCTCGACCCGTGTCATACGGTCGTATCTTTGAGATCTTTCCAGAGCGAAGGACGACTGCCGGAAGAGGTGAGATCTTACGTTGTGAAACACACCAGCATGCTCGTCGCGACCAGAATGGGAAACCTAATCAATCAATCCTCCATCATCCATCGACCAGTTCGGCTCGCATCGGCGTTCTGGCAAGAGGAGGGTGAGAGAGAGAGAGAGAGAGGAGGGGAAGGGCG